>JASANF010001813.1:0-11633 GCA_030248245.1 Trissonchulus sp. WLG1_4 | reverse complement strand
GTCAGACTTTAGTCAAGTGCTATAATAAGTGTAGGATTGATACGCCGAGACTGCCTACGTACATCTGAATTTCAATTAACCCATGGATATGGTTAAACAATATCTAAACTGTTTAAACAGCTGCAAAACCGACTACATGACCCATCAGCGCCATTGCCCATGCTGATTGTTCCCACGCCATTGGTCGATGCAAGGCTTTCTCCGTTTCCGTTTCCCCCTCCCGCTGTGCTGGCACCGTTAGCTGTTTGGTATACTTGACGAATGTGTCTGGGGATTTTTGCGCGAATAGGCAAAATTTTTTTCCATGCTTGTTTGGTCAGTTCCTACAAACAAAACTAATACCTAACTAAGACTTCCTATCATCGTCTGCCTTTATGAGATATTTGGTTTTTCATGCATATTATTTAGTGATATCGTGCTAAATTTGTTCTGTACCTTACTGTACATTATGTACATTATGTTTATCAGTTGATGTAACATACTTTCAAAAAATTTTGCTTATTTCAGGCCATATTACTGGTACTTATTTGAAAAAAACCCTTCACTATCTTGGTGTCGATTCCTTCAAATTACAATAAGGTGTTAAAATCAAACAAGCAATATGGTGAAAACAGAAGATGCAATAATCCGATTCAGCTTCTTTAGGATCATCATCCTAACTCAGTGAATCGACACAAATCTTCACCCCGAAATCAATCATATCCTGTTTAAGTTCATCTTAGCGTCCATGATTTCATTGTAAACCATTGGCACCGATATGGTTGAGCCGAGTAATTGCGACAATTGAGTTAACAATTAAGAAAATAAACGAGATTTGTAGTTTTGACAGCCATCTCAAAAAGACAACGATTCGACTTGATCGAAAAGAAGGACAATACTTCTTGAAGGTTCGGAATTTATGCAGTTTTATAGTGATTAATTTGTACAAAAAAATGACCTTACGTGGGATGGAAGTCAGCAATTATCGCAATTCAATTGTCAAAAAGTTTATTTTAACATATATTGAGATATTGCGTTATGACGTGACACTTCACGTTACACGATTTCTCAATAAAATTCCTCTAATTTGTGTTTGAAATATATATTAACAGTCAATAATCATACACAGTTGCTCAATGCTACACACATATTTAGCATTTTTCATTTTCGGAAGTGTGACAATTAAATTACTGCCATTTTTTCTGGCAAAGGTGTTAGAATAGCTAGATTTATAAGAAAAGCAATAATTCAATGTTCCCTTAAAAAATTAATTCTACATTTGCGCTGCTTATCATATGTATGTTTCTTATTTACACACACAGCAACGTGAACCAGTTTCTTGTTATCAGCAAATATCCTTGTACAATTTTTTGTCTACACAACAGGCATTTTTATCTTGCATTTTTTTAACCAAAAAAGCTAGGCAGTCAATTTTCTGTCATTCGAGTCAATTCCTGAGCGCATTGAGTGGATTAGATTAAAATATGCGTGACCACACAATTTAACACACTATACACTTAACAGTAAAGTATGACGAAAAATAGTTGTGTCACTTACTTAATTTAGTGGCATGACTTGCTACTCTTGCTAGTCAACAAAATCTATTCTTTTTCGTAACGAAATCACATGTTTCGTTTTCTCAAGTGGTGCAACTATTTTTTGTCAGATTTAGGCTACACACATCTCTTAAACCATACATAAGTGGTCACAAAAATCACCTCCATACCTTCGAATGGACGCTAGTGTTGAGATAAGACTGTGTGACCAAACAGGCTAATTTTTACAAAAAAATTAAGTATGCAGACATTTTTTATTTATCTTAATTTTTGATGCTTTATTTTTTTATTTCTTTAATAAAAAACAGACTGATTACTATCAGCAAAAGTTGAACGGATTTTTTTATTTTATAGGTGTATAAAATATATAGCAATACTGTCTGTGATCCCTTTTTTGTGCTTATAGATTCAGCTATACAATTTTTGTTTATTGTCACATTCTATGGAAGTTTGCATGCGACAGGCAGTTTTAGATGTGGCACGCATCTGGCACAAAAGCGATGCCTCAAAAATTTATGGACAATATCGGTTCAGGTTGCCTCAATCAATGGTCGATGCTATCATTGGACATTTGAATTTGCAGGTATGGATTGGTGATGATTATTAATACGAGCAGACTATCAGCGATGTGTCATCGATGTAATCGTATACTTCAATATTCGGACAATTGAAGCTTAATCATTATTTACGTCACGTTAGTACGTCCTTCTTTCTTGTTTGTGTGAGCACTCTCGTTTAGAAATTTGCTGTAAGAGGCATGAGCGAGTAACAGAAATTAGGTGAGTACTGCTTACTACGTCAGAGCGTAAGCCTAACCCTAATTTCAAACCGTGTTAAACCAGGCTGTTGTCTGGATTCGCGTAGGTATAGTGGTTATGGATTCCCCCATGCCGATAGTCAATAACAGTTGAAGTCCCAGAAACAATGAGCCAGTCAATAAAGAAATGTGCTAAAGATAGCGAGCGTTCACAGGAAATAGAAATATGTCACGTTTGCGCTCATAAAACTTCATCACCCTCAATCAGTGAAAAATGGCCTCCGAGGTTCAGGTCAGTCAGAAGTGAAAATATTTTTGTCCAGATTACGTTATTTTTTAATTTTTAGAGAGGTGAAAAAGCTGACTTGTGTGTGGATACGGGATGTGGTACTGGGTTGTCAACGATTCCTTTTGCGGAGTATTTTCACAAAGTCTTGGGAACAGACATCAGTCCAACTCAAATTGAAGAAGCTAAAAGAATCAGCAAGAGACCTAACATTGAATACAGGTAAAGCCAGGTTCATTACTCGTCCCTAAGCGTTGTCCCTGTCCTTAAGTGTTGTCCTTGTCCCTGTCCCTAGGTGTCCTTGTCCCTGTGTCGTCATGCTTTGTTCCTGTCCTTAAGAAATGTTCCTAAGGTCCATAGGGAATGTCCTTGTCCCTATCCTTAGAGGTAATTGATTCATACTCATTGAGGACAAAGGAATAGGCTTTCTCACATGAACTAATCCTCGAACGTCATTGGATAAACTGCGTTTTGTTTAAAGTACCTTGAAAAAGTTATCACCTCTATTTATAGGCTGAAAAAAAAATTCAAAATTTCGAATATGGTATTCGAACTCTGATCCATAGGTTGAGAAGCAAAAATCAAAACCACTTGACTTCCAAGGCATGGAAATCGGAGCACTAGAACATCTTTATGAACTTATAGTATATTTCAGGGTGGTATAAAAATTGAAAACCAAATAATTTTCACGCAAAAATGTGTTAAATAACCCAAAACTAACGATGGAATTAATACCGCAACACAAGCCCAAGACATTCTTTCACTAGTAGTCGAGTTCGTCCGTGATTGGCTGTTCTCGGCGTCACATGTAGTAACTGCCGTATTTTGATTGGCCGAGTTGCTTAGGGACGGGGAAAAAGTAGAACATTGCTCAACATTGCTTAGGGACAGAGGGACAGTCCTTATGGCTGCTTAAGGACATTCCCCAAGCTGCTTAGGGACAAGTATGAATCAATCGCAGCTTAGGGACAGGGAAAAGGCAAAGGTCACTTCGGAAGTATGAATCAATCTTTTATAAGGACAGGGACAAACCTTGAGGACAGGGACAGTCCTTAAGGACGAGTATGAACCGGGCTTTAGAGTTGACTTTGAAAGCAATGTTTTGTTTTGTGAAAGAACTATTTTTTACGCTCCGGTGCGTGCGAAAGCTCAATTAACGTCCCCAGCTCCTGGCGTGCTATTAGCCAATCAAAACACAGCCAAGCTGGCGCAACAAATCTGCCACAGCATATTAGCGTGCAAGCTGCAGTCAATCAGCTGTTTCACAAGCGTATCTGCCTGCGCTTCGACGTGGACTGTACACTGTACAGGTAGGTTTCATACTTTATATATAAAAGTGAGACACCATAATGCACTCCTGGTACAGCGCCACAGCGGTGAATGGACCTAGATTTTTTTAAATTTTTTTAAAAATGAAGTACCTATGTAACATTGAAAAAACATTGAAAATTGAAAAGACAATTCTCTCAGCTTAGTTTTATGTGTTGACCAAGCACACGCCCACATGTTCAAACAACTTGAAATTTATTTTACGAAAAGCTGATCTATCTTCGAACTTGTCATTTTTAAAAAATTTTCTCAAAAATCATATATAGAGTCGTGTACTAATATTTTTTCACAACGAACTTGTGAAACTATTAGCACTTCCTATTAGCAGAATAAATTCACCATTACCAGCTAAAAGTAAGGAACCAACCCATTGCGCAACTATCTATTTTTTAGTAAGAAACCTACCCATATCGCAACTTTTCAAACAAGCAGGCCCCAAAAGGGGCAAGGTTCCTTCGCCGAGTTAAAATTCTTCTTATTTTACCCAAAAGATCTCAGCTTCTCCTTTACTTTTGTTTTTTTCCATCTTCCATGTATAGAAACAGAAAGCAGTTATACATGTGTAACTTTACTTGATTTAGGTTTAGTGCTTGATAGGTGTTGAATTCAACAAATTAGTCGAAAACACATGCCATGTTGGCAAAAATATCTTATTGCATATTTTGACAAAGAAATGTTTTGTCAAAACGGTTTTTGCAAACAAAAGTTGTGTAATTTTTTTGCAAAAAAACAACACCTGGGGCCTGGGGGTCGAACCCGTGATGTAGCCTATAACAGATTTCGTTACTAGCGCTTTTGACCACTCGACCACTCCGCTTCGATGCGTAGCGATGTTTGGTTATCAATATGTAGAAAGAAAGGACAAAAATAAACGTCAGTCTAGACAATCACGTGATTAGCATGTGTATCTAGTCTGAAAATTTACCATACGATAAAATTTTAAATCACAAAATTCTAGCAAATTGACAGCTTAATATATGTGCAAAAGTGTTGTTGACTATTATTTCATTAAAACTTGTATAAAAAACGACTTGTCTTTAAAAAAAGAGCTGTCGGATCCCATACTGACTTTACACGTTAATCATATGCGCTGAGCAACATGTGACTGCTACTTTTACACTACGCAGAGTTGATTTCAAAACAATAGTTCCTTCTCTAGAAGGAACAAAAACAGTTGTATGACTAAATGTCAATTCACACGAGGGCCCACATTAGCTGGCGTGTTAAGCATTTTATAATTCGAATGTTTACATACAATGCAGCAGGTAGTGTGAACATTTTAATAATAGAATGAACCCGCTCATGCGCCCGCTCGTGCGCCCGCCCGCGTGAGCAAAATGCGTCCTCGTGTGAGTAGGCCTTATGACCTTATATTTCAGGGTGGCCGAAGGTCATGTGACAGGTTGCTCAAACAATTCGGTGGATTTAATAACAGCGGCGGCTTCTATTCATTGGTTCAATCGACCTTCCTTTTATGCAGAATGTCAGCGTGTGTTGAAGCCCGGCGGATTAGTTGCCATAACGTCCAGGGTACTCACGTATTATCCTGTTCCATAAATTCTGTTATCGATCTTTCTGTACCTCCACTAAATCTATATAGTAAATAATTTTGAAAAATTAGGTTAACCCCCTTGGGGCCTATTTCAATATACTCACACGCTCACAATTGTGATGCCTTCAGCTGCAAAATCGGGGATTAGTAATGGAATGACATGCATTTTCACTACGATTCACCTGATCGGCATAGCACTAACAATTGTCACAATTGTGGGCCTGTGGCTGTGAAGTGAATTTATTTGTTGCAATAGTGGCCTGTCTGTCGACTGCAATACTGTACGTAAAGTTGCTGCGGTTTCCTTGTTTTCCTCAGACACTATCTAGATCAGTTATAACACACGTCTTGATGAGATGTAAAAACTGTCAGCATATAGATATGTACAATACCTTACTTTTTTTCGCTGTTATAGTATAATTCTTTGATATACTTATGAAATGGCTTTTCTGGTGAGAATGCATAAGCACCTGTTTTTTGTTTTAGCTGACTGGCTATTACTTTAAAACAAACAAAGGACAGAAAATAGATGAAGCTCTGCGTTGCAAACACAACGAAGTTAGAAACTTTTTACTGCTTGAGTAATAGAGTAGTACTTTTGGGACTGGTAAAGGTGATCGAACTTCAGCTCTGGGGTACTCCCGATGCACGTATCTGTTACTAGTAGGGTCGCTAAGGGGTGTCAAGTAAGCAACAGCGGTCGCGACTCAACGGCCCGGTTTAATAAAAGCTCGGTTGCGTTTCATTAGTAACACTGATGTAAGCTAGAAATGAGTTATAACTTTGCGTTTACGTAACGTTTCCTTATGAAACTTTAACGACATATTGCCAGGATGATATATACTGTGTGAGTAAAATTTCATTACGTTTGCTGGATGCAGTCAAAAGTCAAGCTAAATCAAAATCATTCAGTAGTCTCAAATATTGGTAAATATTAGTGGCTTGAAAAATTTCACTAATATTTGCAGCTAATGAATGTTTTAAAGGTAGCTAAACTTTTCACTGGATAACGCGACTTTTATGAGATTTTAGCCACACGTTGCGCAACATATTGGCGACTTGGCTGATGAATAGGTACCTCTATAGTGTCGTTTTAAACATGTGCAAATACAGGTGTAGGTGCACCGATAAGTTAGTGTACATATGTAAATATATGTATTACAGTGTTATGTGGTGCAACTGGTGGGTTGTGCGGCGGGTTTGAGCGTACGGTAAACACTGTTGGCTCACCGACAGCACAGAGACAGTACAGTACAGTTAGCCGGTTACGGTAGCTGTAAAAACTTTTAATATACAATTATTTCAAACAGTTTTTTCACCTGATTTCGAAAAAAATTTTCATTTAATATTTGCATAATTTAATTAATTATCCCGTGATATTTTTCTGAAATAAAATTTATGTAATGACATATATACGTACCTACCCGAAATATTTATGTGCGTATGTGTGTGTATTCTGTGTGAAAATGCAATGGCAGCATCTCGGCTGAGCTAGCCCTGAAGGCATGGCGGGCCTTTGCATGTGTGTGTGTGTGTGTGTGTGTGTGTGTGTGTGTGTGTGTGTGTGTGTGTGTGTGTGTGTGTGTGTGTGTGTGTGTGTGTGTGTGTGTGTGTGTGTGTGTGTGTGTGTGTGTGTGTGTGTGTGTGTGTGTGCGTGCGTGCGTGCGTGTGTCTGTTTTTATGCGTTTTGCCTGTGCGTGTGTGCACAGGTCCTTGCAATCCTGCATTATTGATGTTTTTGTATGCGCTGGCGGTGCGCAAAATCCGCCATGTTGATTTTGTTAGGGTTAGGTTAGGTTGGTTGTTTGGTTTTTGTAGATGTAGAGTTTTTTAAACATGGATTTTAGTTTTTGTAGCATGGGTGGTGGCGCATGGACGGGTTTATTATGGTAGATTAATGTCTGACCAAAAAATGCTGGACCATGAAGGGGTAGTTTTATTTTGACTGAACCGTAAGAGATGACCCCATGAACCCATATATCAATCGAAAGCTCTTGGCGAGATGAATGCGTTCTCGTAGTTTCCGGTCTATCTCCGGTCACCGGAAAAAATCAAGTTTGAGCAAACCGTAATAGCTACTACCACATGTTTGGTATCAATTGAAAGCTCTTGATGAGCTAAGGTCATTTCCGGTGTCATATCCGGTCTATATCCGGTCACCGGATACTTAAGCTAAAAAATCGGTTTGTATTTGTTTGGCTTTGATGCGCTATCGTTTTGCTATATGCGCTATTTTTTTATATCGTCGACTAGAACACTAACAAAATTTTAAAAATAATTTTAAAATTATTCTTATTTATTGAGGGACCATATACTCACTAAAAAGGACAAAAAATTTCAATAAATCAGCCAATAGCACAAAATAGCGCCTAAATAGCGCAAATAGCACCCTCAGATGCTATAAGCGCTATTTTTTAAGCCTACGACAAAAATAGCGCTCATAGCACTTTGATGCGCTATCGTTGTGCTATATGCGCTATTTTTTTATATCGTCGACTAGAACACAAACAAAAATTTAAAAATAATTTTAAAATTATTCTAATTTATTGAGGGACCGTATACTTACTAAAAAATACAAAAGTTTTCAATAAATTGGCCAATAGCACAAAATAGAGCCTAAATAGCGCAGATAGCACCCTCAGGTGCTATAAGCGCTATTTTTAAGCCTATGAAAAAAATAGCGCTTATAGCACTTTGATGCGCTATCGTTGTGCTATATGCGCTATTTATGCACTATTTTTTTATATCGACGTCCAGAACACAACCAAAAGTTTTAAAATACTTTTAAAATTCTTTTTGTTTATTGAGGGATCGTATACGTGCTAAAAAGTACAAAACTTTTCAATAAGTTATCCAATAGCTCAAAATAGCGCCTAAATAGCGCAAATAGCCCCCTCAGGTGCTATTAGCGCTATCCAAGATCAGCATCACTATTTAAAGGGAAATTAACACAAACACCAATAGGCCAGCGTAGCTCAGTCGGTAGAGCGTTAATCTAGCAATGGGTGGTTCAAATCCCCCCTGGCCATTTTTCTGTAGAAGTTTCATCCATATCCAAAAAAATAGCACATATAGCACCGTCGATAGCGCTTATAGCGCAAATAGCGCATATAGCATTCCCAAAAAGCGCTATAGCGCAAATAGCGCATATAGCACCTTCGATAGCGCAGATAGCGCATATAGCACCCCCAAAAAGCGCTATAGCGCAAATAGCGCATATAGCACCTTCGATAGCGCGTATAGCGCAAATAGCGCATATAGCACCCCCAAAAAGCGCTATAGCGCAAATAGCGCATATAGCACCTTCGATAGCGCATATAGCGCAAATAGCGCATATAGCACCCCCAAAAAGCGCTATAGCGCAAATAGCGCATATAGCACCTTCGATAGCGCATATAGCGCAAATAGCGCATATAGCACCCCCAAAAAGCGCTATAGCGCATATAGCAAATTCCATAGCGCTTATAGCGCATATAGCGCATATAGCGCATAAAAAAGCGCTATAGCACAAAAAGTGCTATTTCGATTTCGCTTACACGCGTTCGTTACCCCCTAAGTAGTGGTTGCACCGACTGTACAGTTATGTAAGTGTCGGTGCACCAACAATGTCTACAGTACGCTCAGACCTACTGTATATATCAGTGTTTGTTGGCGCGTCGGGGAGATTCCATAGCTGAACAGCATTGAAGAGCATCCATGCCATTCGGCGAATTGAGGATGAACTAAACATGCTAGCTGTTCTTGACGTCTTATCTGCTTTACGTCTTATCTGCTTTGAGTTGCACTCGGGATAGGAAAGCATAACTTTGTATAAATTGCTGTACATATGTTGTATAATTGAATAATTGAAAAATACGCAATAAGTTTGTATTATGTCAAATTCTACCGGAGACTACGTAGTTTCGTACAATAATTGGCACATAGGGTGACTAGGCGGAGTTAAGCAGTGATTGGTTGTGAGCTGGTATTCAAACAGCCAATAAACATTTTAGACAAACCCAGTATACGGCAACCCACCAGTTGCACCACAAAAACAGTGTCATACACATTTACGTGTATGTACGCTAACACACCGGTCCATCTATCTTGTTGTTGTTGTTGTTGTTTATTGGGCGTCAGCTTAGCGGCTGTATGCAGTTGCGTGTCGCCACAGTTCCAGATAGCACGTGAAGACGCACTGCTGTCAGACTGCTGGGTTACCTAGGGACTCACTGCATCTATCTTCACACGTTTAAAACGACACTATAGAGGTGTTGTAAATGAGAATTAGGGCCTGTGAGACTCGGGGGCTGCGGTGTGGTGGTTAGAATTCTTGTCTTCGAAGCAAACGGGCCGGGTTCCATTCCCGGCGCCTCCATTTCTTTCATTCTTTCAAAAGTGGGGCATCATTTTTCTATTCAACATAGTGGCGACCATGACACAGACAGAGAGGATAGGGCCGGGTCCTCAGGACAGCTTTATCCCCGAACCGTCTTCGGAGGTGGGTTAGGAGCCCCATGCCCTGGGTTGAGGTTGGCACTTCAACCCTTACGGTAATATTGCTGTGTACAGTATGAATGTATACATAGTCTCTTTCTTGTGTGGTTCCTCGGTTAAGGGTAATCCGAAAAACACTCGGTTTCTGTTAGGGGTGAGCCGGAGAAAACCCTCGGTTTCGGTTAAGGGTGAGCCGGTAAAAACCCTCGGTACATTGATTGAGATTCGTTCTGGGTCGATCGAGAAACCCTGCGGTTGCGGGTAAGCCAGGAGTGTGGTGTGACTGAGGTGGGCTTGGAGGCCTACGTGTGAATGTGCTCCGCCCTTGAGGCATCGGGTTCGCCCCGGGAGCATGAGTATCGACCGAGTATCGTTGCAGGGTCGCAACGATGTTTGAGGGGGGGACCCTGTTGTAAATGACAATTAGGGCCCATGAGACTCGGGGGCTGTAGTGTAGTGGTTAGCATTCTTGTCTTCGAAGCAAGCGGGCCAGGTTCGATTCCCGGCGCCTCCATTTCATTCACTCTTTCAAAAGTATGGCATCATCTTTCTATCTAACAGAGGTACCTACTCATCACTTGTCAAAAAATTTCTAGCAGAAATATTGTGTAAACACAAAGTTATACTCCATTAGATATGTTGCATCATTGTTACTAATGAACCGCGGTTCGTCGTTTATGAAACCGGGCCTAAGAGGATAGATGTTCGTACGGATTTTTGTTGCCCTCCCTCATTGCTGCGCCTATTTGTCAGCCTTGATCGGCTAAATTGCTGGGTTCGCAATAGGAATAGTTGCCTGAGTCTTCTACTCAAAGAAATTATGTATACTGACTGATTGTACGTAATCTAACTGCCGACCTTTAGATTGGTACTATCAAGAGTACATAATAGGAAGAGTATGACACTCTTCCTATTATGCCTTCGGGCGTGCGCCCAATACGGAGCGCGAAATAACCCGTTTATGTACGGTTTTGTGAGGAGGGGCACCCCCCATCAACTGAAGATCTCGTACTCCACTG
This sequence comes from Trissonchulus sp. WLG1_4, assembly GCA_030248245.1. Classification (NCBI taxonomy): domain Eukaryota; kingdom Metazoa; phylum Nematoda; class Enoplea; order Enoplida; family Ironidae; genus Trissonchulus; species Trissonchulus sp. WLG1_4. The sequence goes on along the minus strand of JASANF010001813.1, from coordinate 679 downwards.
AGGGGGGTACCCCCCCCTTAGTTCAGTACCCCGTCTTCAGTTGAGAGGGGGTACCCACCCTCATTTAAAGACACTAAAAAAGACCTTGCGCTACCCCCCCCCCCCTCAGTTCAGTTTCCCGTCTTCAGTCGTGGGGGGTACCCCGCCGCTCCCCCCGCTCAGTTCAGCACATCAACGAAAGTCCTTGTCAGTGTCTTCAAATGAGAGGGTACCCCCTCTCAATTAAAGACGGGATACTGAACTGAGGGGGGTACCCCCCCCCCTCAGTTGACAAAGGGGTATCTTCAGTACGAGATCTTCAGTTGAGGCAGTTGAGGGGGGGTACCCCTCCCCCTCAAAACCGTACAAAAAAGGGCTATTTCGCGCTCCGCATTGGACGCACGCCCGAAGGCATAATAGGAAGAGTGTCATACTCTTCTATTATGTACTCTTGGTACTATGTATGTACATAACCTGAAAGTTTAAGGTTTTTGTTCCTTCTAGAGAAGGAACCTTTGTTATCGTTTTTTGCCCCCATAACAGGAATGTGCTGATCATACATCAGCCTAGCCTATAATTTGCGTGTGTTCCTAGCACTCAGACAACGTCTGTATTTTTTGCCGCGTGGGGGGTGCCGATATAACTTCCGTTGAAAATAAACTTGAAAATTGTTGATGCGTATCTCTGTCTCTCAACCCTA
>JASANF010001808.1:0-17061 GCA_030248245.1 Trissonchulus sp. WLG1_4 | reverse complement strand
GGGGGCTAGGATTACACGCAAATCATAGGCCAGCCTGCTGCACAAATTACGTATTTCTGTTATCGGAGCAAAAACCGATAACAAAGGTTCCTTCTCTAGAAGGAACAAAAAAGGTTTGCAAATACCTTTGGGGATATTTTGGCAAACTTTCAGCGAAATTGATTGAGAAACTTTGAAGAAATTCAGAAAAGTTTATATCTCAAAAGTTTCTCAATCAATTTCGCTGAATGTGTGCCAAAATATCCCTAGAGGTATTTGCAAACCTTTTTTTATGTTTTTGCAAGCAGACTATGAATAAATAATGAGTTATTAAGCTTTTAACTCTATCTTAATGCTTATCAACGCATCAGCGATTATATACTAAAGTGTGTTACGCAGGGAATCTACGCGCTGATTGGCCAGTCACATGTTGCATAGAATGTCAACATGTAGGCTGAAAACGACCAGCGCATCTGCCTGTGCTAGAACACAGGCACGCTGGAGAGTGTCTCACTCTTCTTCTACATAGAGTGAGACGCTATTATGTACTCTTGGTAAAACCACCCCCTGTTCCAAGCTTACGAGTTCACCACATGGAAAACTGTCAGCTTGTGTGACCTGCCCTGAAAAAGTAGGTACTTATTATCACTCTATTTTACCTGAATATCTGCGCAAATCCAGAACCTAAGAGGTACCTATCTATTGTATATCTAATCAATCATTTGCCCTGGAAAGGGCAGTTGGGGTACTGGCTGATTCTAGCCGTTTGCATGTCCTCCTGATCTGACTCCACCATTCTGCTTCCATCCAAGCGTGTAGGGCGGAGAGGGCGCTTGGTGCGCTGTCTGGTGCGCTGGCAGCGCAAGTTAAGTAACGACCAACTGCCAGCTCTGACACAATGCACACTGAACTGATTAACAATTGAACGCCAGACGAACACTAATTTGCATATTAGTGGTTCCTGTCTGATCAGTAGCCAATTAAAAACGGCAAAATCGAAAAGGCCCGCCCATGACTGCTAAATGATTGGTCAAAGACTTTTTCTCATTTGCATATCAATGCTCATTGGCCACCTATATCATCCAACGTCAATTTTCTGTGTTGAAAGAATCAGGAACAGGGGGGGCACACAATTACGAAATTTGTAAACAACTAATATTTAGTCAATTTTTTTCTGAAAACTTAATTGTTTACTTTTGTTTACTTTTAGGTTTTTAGGTTGGCTGACAGCGATCTAACTGAGCAGCTTTTTGTGTTCAATTTTACTTTAGATTGGGACGGTACCCCCCCATGTAGGAAAAATAGAGCAGGTCGTTTGGGGGCTAGGATTACACACAAATCATAGGCTAAGCTGCTACACAATTTACGTATTTCTGTTATTGGAGCAAAATCCAATAACAAAGGTTCCTTCTCTAGAAGGAACAAAAAGGCGGACTAATTCCAACGCTTTTATTAAACTGTCGCATACTTACAGTTCCGAAATATTTTCTAGAACTATGGTATCAGCTCAGTTGAACTTTCAAAGACTTGCTGCGCTGCGGTTTTTAAATTTATGTAACTGAGCTAAGACTACGGTTTAAGGGGGGGAGGGGGGGCTACCCAGGCCAAAAATCAAAGTTCTCCAATTTTGCTTATTTTCACATATGTTACTCCCCCAAGGCACCCGAACCTCAAATAAGAACAATTAAGCTTGAAGGTACCTTTTTGGTTCAGTGCGTTTGTGAGTGTATTTACATAGGCAAAAATAAGCAAAAAGGCTAAAAGTAGCCCTTAGTTGGACAGTTCTAACACAAACAACATCAAGCCAATCAAGCTGACACTTGGCATAGTAGCAGTTCACATGTATGCGCAAAATCGTATGATCCGGATTTTTGATATGTATTATTAATTCTAAATTCGAGGGCGAAATGTCAAAAGATGGCCGTTTTTTTAGTCCCGCCAAATTTGAGTGACTTTACGTTTGGCGTCACTGCTCAAGTCATAAGCAAAAATTTTAAAAAATGGATCATAGAGATATGAGATTAGGCTATCGAATCATGTAAAAATCAGCTTCGTCAGGATTACAAAAATTTCGAGTAAAGGAACGCTTTGTGAGCACAAAAAACTTGTTTTTGCGCCTATGATTTACACGTAAATTTGAATTTTTGGGACCCCCTTGTGAAAAAAAAACTAAAGGATAAAGGGCAAAAGGCCAAAATTCAATTGGATCAATATCAACTGAAACTATTTACATTTATTTTAATGTATGATTAACATTGATTTGTAGTACTTGCTAAATAGTATCTACATTACCAAATTGTGATTCACAAATGACGTCATAAGGAACAAATCGAAGGATTGTTTGTGAATTCGAAACAGAAGGAATCACACCACTAAATACAAAACACAACTGGCAATCCAATTGGCTGAAATTCACAACCTAACAGTTAACACTAACACGCAAGGCTTCCTTAAGGCGAGTTTACACTACCAAACCCGCACCAAACTTCCACCAAACCAAACTTCCACCAAACTTGACGTTTGGTGCAAATTTGCACCAAACCTTCCGTCTGAACCCCCCCCCCCCCCTCTCCCTTTTTAGTCAAACGTTGCAAAATTGTTAAGAAGGGTGTATACCCCCAAAAAGTAGAAAAATTAGGAAAAGATTGCATTTTGTCGAAGATACAATGCCGTAAATGTCTCTAGCTTCCGGGCATTACCGGCCCCCCGACCCCTGTAATTTAGGCATATATATCAGTCGCGTAGCCAGGAAAGAACTTTGGTGGGAATGACTTTTCGATTTTGTTGAATGGGTAAAAATGAACTTTTTTGCTATTTTAACACAAAAATTTGCGAAATAGCAACACATGCAAACATTGTACTAAATTTGAGCGGTCGAAAACATCAGAGCTAAATATAGAGTTCAAATCACTATGTCACGTAGTTACAAGCCTAAAGCGGTCTAGGGGCGGCAGCCCCTGGAAATAAGTGTGAGAAACTTTTGATTTTTAGGCCGAGCTTAGTCGATTAGAGACGTAAAAATACATAATGGTAGAGATGGGTAGTCAGTAGTCACGTCCATTATATACAAATTCCAGTAATATAAGTATTGTAACCGACTAAACGCTTCGTTAACCTTGCGATTTTTCTTAAAATTTGAACTTTTTGCCAAAGTTTGGACAATGAAAATTCTCCGGCTCCGGCACTTTTTTTGCCGGAGCCGGAGGCTCAAATCCGGCCGGAGCCGGAGCCGGAGCCTCCGGTCGATCGCTAGTGGGCACGAAGATGCTTCTTGTAGTAATCCGGATTTTTCACATTCCACAAAAATTCCTTGTCTTTGTAGAAATCAATCAAGGAAATTTCGTCTTCATATGTCCACTGAGTATCACTCATAATTTATATGATGCAGATGAAGTAAAAATAACCACACTGAGTATATATAGCCGTGCGGAACAATAATAATCAAAACGCAGCAGCGTGGGAAAATGTTAACAACACAATTCAGCCCTAATAGTGAGTGTCACGTTATTTTTTGCTGCATTCTGATTGGATGTTTGGTCGAACCACCAAACCAAGTTTGGTGGTCCACCAAACCTGCAGAGGCAGTTTGGTGGAGGTTTGGTGGAGTTTGGTGGAGGTTTGGTGCATATTCACACTACCAAATTTCCACCAAACTTTCACCAAACCTGAGTTTGGTGGAGGTTTGGTTTGGTGGAAGTTTGGTGCGGGTTTGGTAGTGTAAACTGGCCTTTAAACCCCAGTGAAAAATCGTAATTTTGACCCAAAACGCTTAAAATGTTGCGGTATAATGGCAAATTCCAAGCGTTTATCCAACTTATAAGGATTTAAATTCAGTCTTAGTGTTCGGTTGGGAATTTCAGCCATAGTTAATTTCAAATTACGTTTAATGCTTCAGTCCTCCCACATGGCAAGCTATACGTGAGCTTTTCAGAACCCAAAAGAGTCAGACTTGTTTCTTTTTTGTATAATTTTTTGTTTTTTGTTCAATTGTTAGAAGGATCAAAAACATAGTTTTCAAACTTTCGTAGACGAAACCGCTGTATTGCTCACAGCAGTGGTTGTTGGCTGAACCGTAGCCCATTTGCCAAAAACCACACCGACAAAATAAAATCGCAGTTTAGAGCCAAAAGTTAGGTAAAACAGGGGTGTCAAAGCGCTGTTACAAACCGCCATCGTATTTGTGATACCAGATCCTAGCGTAACCGAAATATAGCCGTTCATGCTTAGCGGGGGTACAATCCAAAAGGTCAGACAATACACGATCAGAACTGATACGATTCCTCCAAACTGAAGTGCCAGGTTGCGTTGTCTGGCGTCTGCTGCATTTTGCTGTCGCCCCAGGTCTTGGGCTGCCGTGGTTTTGCGAATCTGATAGTAAACGGCCAAATAGATGGTTGCAATGACCATCCAAACTAAATTGGCTCCAATCAATTGCGGCATGAAACCCCAAGACCCGCACAGAGTAACGTCAGTGCATTCCACTTGCCAAGCGTAAAATACGGCTGCCAAAAAACACTTACAATAGCTTTGCTGAACCATCAAAACAAGCGTAACTACGCACGCAGCAGATATCATCAGAGCACATGTTTTTGCGGTCATTAGTTGCTTGTACTTGAGTACAAACTTGACCGCCAGAAACCGATCAATACTGATCCATACCATATGACCCGCCAAAAGCCACCAAGACGAGCAAGAAACAATTCCCACAATACGCTCATATTGGGGCCAAAATCGACCAATCAAAATTCGCGGTACCATGTAGCTCAGTTGACAGAGCAAAGACAAAGAGTCGGCTATTGATAGAGATACAGCAAAAGTGTAAAAAGTTTCCGAAAACTGCGACTTTTGGGTTATGATTATGTAATCTACGATGACATATACTGTAAGTCCAACTAAGCAAAGCAGTGCTATGAATAGACCGTAAACAATTGCCAAAATGTTATGTTCAGGTTCGATACCCGGCAATGTTGAATTTGAATTGGATAAACTATCGTTCGACATACTGAGTTCGCCAAAACTTAACCGAAACAACTGTTTAAGTCTTATTTGTTTAAGCTTAAACACCGCTAGTACTGGACAAACACGAAAGCTTTTCACAGTAGTCTATCACTAAGCTGATACAGAAAACTGCTAACTTTAAATCACATACCAAGTTTTTCGAATACTGTAGAAATTAGACCGCTTAAAGTTTTGGCTTTTGCTATGACCAAACATCAGAAACTTTCACAAACAATGTACTCTAACAATGTTTATCTGAATATGCGCTTTATTTTAGCTGAAGTAACCCTAATTCGAGCTAAATAAAGTTGATTCTTACGCAGTTTGCGCAAGCATGCATGTTACTGAAAGCTTACAGCTGTGTAACAAGTGTCTTCGAATTAACAAACAGCAAAAAAGGGGAAGCTAAATCTTCTACAAAGCCCCTCCCTCACTGGTTTAATCAAACTCGCATTATGAAGCTTAAGCCGCGGTTGATAAGTGACAGGTCGAATTAAACGGACTACACGAGTTAAAATTAGCTAACTGCTTAATGTTAGTCTTAATCGGTGGTGTTTTAATTTCAGGGGGTGTGGGGTTACCCTTGATTGTACCAGGAAATTAAGACAGATGCTAGATTTAAGGGGGGTACCCCCTGGAATCACGGCGTTAAAAGCGCTATTTTGGCCGCTATGTCATACTTTTATCTATTATGTACTCTTGCTCTGACTTAAAAGCAGCGTGCCAAACCTTAAGTCAGTAACATCTCAAGGTTTTTGAATGACATTTTTGGCCATTTTTAAAACAATAGTTATTCTGATTAAAATTACCTGCTCTATCATGGAGTGGGTTCTCAGTAGGCAGCAACTTTTTTTAATGTCAAGGTATAGTGACCTAGTGAGCCACCATAAAGGGTTTACTCGGTTTCACACTCTTCACATTATGTACTCTTGCTGTAAAAAGTTTCTGTTCCTGGTTCAACAAGCCAGTACTCTATCAATACTGAGAAATGAGTAACCAGCAGTGACAGGAATTGTATTTCAGCCAAGATTACCAATCACATACTATTCAAAACCCATTTACTAGATTACTTTAAAGTCTTTGTCAGTGTTTATTTATTAATCATTATATTGGTAACATGGAAGGCAGGTCTCTAGTTGTAACTAGGCAGTTTAGTTTAATTACGGTACCGTAACGGTTAAAGCTCGTTTTTTTGGTGAGGAATATAGCCGGCAATGATTCTCCGGATTATAGTTTTTTCATATTTCTTGCCATCAATAGCAGGTGAGTAGAAGTTACATATGTAATAAAGGAATTTGATTTCTGAATGTTTAATTAATTTCACATTTGCATGTTGCTTTGACACAGCGGTACAAGCCCCCTTCGTTGATGCTAAAAAAGCGCCCAAAACTGCCAGATATGCAGCCTTTTTTCTGAGTATAAATAGTTGACAATGAAAAAATTAAATAGTTAACTAGAAAAAATAGTTCAACAGATAAAAGGTTGTGGAGCACTGATTTAGGGTGTAAGGTTCCCTGGATTTAAGCATGTAGCTTGTTTCTCTACTGCTGTATGACTGGAGTGTCTTCAGGGTCTGCATCAAATCTGGCAAATGATAGACCTGAAGTAAAAAACATTACAGATATTTTCTTTTTTAAAATAGAAGTAAATAAAAAACTAAACAAAATATAAAGTAATGTTTCGGAACAGAGGTTGAACAGTTCATGCAAAAAACAATACAGGTAATTTTTCTTAAAGTAATGTTTTAAAGCAAAAGTTTGCAGCACCTTAACTCCAGTTTTTTTTTAATTTTTTTAGCCCAACCAGAATGTCCAGAAGGATTCGAGCAAATAGGCGAAGCGGGTTGTCTGAAGTATTTTCCAGAGAAGAAGAACTTCACAGAGGCAGCCGCCGCTTGTCGTGAGCTGAGCGGAGTACTTCCCAGCAGACTCGCTGTGTGGATAAATAGACAGCATTATAACGGAATAGCAGCTTATATGCAAGTTTCTGATGAAATTTTGTATACCGTATTACCTCGAATAAAGCCCCTGTCTTGAATAAAGCCTCCGTTTGGACATTCAGGTGTTGTAAATGAGAATTAGGGCCTATGAGACTCGGGGGCTGTGGTGTAGTAATTAGCATGCTTGACTTCGAAGCAGGCGGCCCGGGTTCGATTCCCGGCGCCCCCATTTCTTTCATTCTTTCTAAATTGGGGCCTCGTCTTTCATTCAACATAGTGGCGACCGTGACAGAACGGAGAGGATAGGGCCGGGTCCTCAGGACAGCCCTATCCCCGAACCGTCTTCGGAGGTGGGTTAGGAGCCCCATGCCCTGGGTTGAGGTTGGCACTTCAACCGGTAGATGTCGCGTGTAAGCGTGCACGAGCACGAGATTTTACCCCCCCCCCCACCCCTAGGCGCTATTTGCGCTATTTGCGCTATTATAGTTTCCAGCTCAAAAACGCCACCCCCCCCACCCCTAGGCGCTATTTGCGCTATATGCGCTACTATAGTTTCCAACTCAAAAACGCCCCTCCCCCCCCCCCCCCCCGCTATTTGCGCTATACACGCAACGACAGGTACCCCCCCCTCCCCCCCCCTCCCCCCCCCGCTATCGAAATGCTATAAGCGCTATATGCGCTATATAGCGCATATAGCACCTAAAATAGCGGCTATAGCGCTTCGGAAAATAGCGCTTTTTTGGCAAATTATAGCACATTTCCAAATCCGAAAAATATCAAAGTGCTATAATAGCACAGCGCTATAATAGCGCATGGCAGGTGCTATTTTTTTCTGGAGGCGCTATTTTTACTTAAATAAAATTTTTATTTTATTCGATAGCGCTTATAGCACCTGAGGGTGCTATTTGCGCTATTTAGGCGCTATTTTGTGCTATCGGCTATTTTAATGAAAATTTTTGTACTTTTTAGTACGTATAAGATCTCTCAATTAAAATTAAGAAGTTTAACATTCTTTTAAACTTTTTGTTTGTGTTTTCATGGACGATATTAAAAAATAGCGCATATAGCAAAACGATAGCGCATCAAAGTGCTATAAGCGCTATTTTTTTCATAGGCTTAAAAAATAGCGCTTATAGCACCTGAGGGTGCTATTTGCGCTATTTAGGCGCTATTTTGTGCTATCGGCTATTTAATTAAAAAATTTTGTACTTTTTAGTACGTATAAGATGTCTCAATTAAAATTAAAAAGTTTAAAATTCTTTTAAACTTTTAGTTTGTGTTTTGATAGAGGATATTAAAAAATAGCGCATATAGCAAAACGATAGCGCATCAAAGTGCTATAAGCGCTATTTTTTTCATAGGCTTAAAAAATAGCGCTTATAGCACCTGAGGGTGCTATTTGCGCTATTTAGGCGCTATTTTGTGCTATCGGCTATTTAATTAAAAACTTTTGTACTTTTTAGTACGTATAAGATATCTCAATTAAAATTAAAAAGTTTAAAATTCTTTTAAACTTTTAGTTTGTGTTTTGATAGAGGATATTAAAAAATAGCGCATATAGCAAAACGATAGCGCATCAAAGTGCTATAAGCGCTATTTTTTCATAGGCTTAAAAAATAGTGCTTATAGCACCTGAGGCTGCTATTTGCGCTAATTAGGCGCTATTTTGTGCTATTGGCTAATTTATTGAGTAGGCGCCCACCCCCCCCTCCCCCCGGTTGTTGGGTTTGTAGGGCTTTCTATCCCTCGCGCCTATTAGTCAAAATTGTAGGCAATTACCCAACATGACTTTCCATTCTTCGTCCTATTGGTTACGCAAAATGAACCTTTAGAATGGTAAAAAGATTCAGTAGGCGCCCACCCCCCCCCCCCCCCCCGTGGTTGGGTTTGTAGGGCTTTCCATCCCTCGCTCCTATTAGTCAAAATTGTAGGCAATTACCCAACATAACTTTCCATTCTTCGCTCCTATTGGTTACACAAAATGAAACCCTAGAAGGGTAAAAAAATTCCTAAAGTATTCTCCAGCATATTAATATTCTACTAAAAACAGATCATTAAAGGAAAAAACCAAAAAACATATATAACTTACTTGTTAAGCAGGAAAAGAACCAGAAATAGTTTAAAGCAATAATGAGTTAATAATCATAATAATATAGAAATAATCAAGTCCAAGCAGCGTCCAAGCGCCTAAATAGCGCAAATAGCACCATCTGGTGCAATAAGCGCTATTTTTTAAGCCTACGAAAAAAATAGCGCTTATAGCACTTTGATGCGCTATCGTTTTGCTATAAGCGCTATTTTTTATATCGTCGACTAGAACACTAACAAAATTTTAAAAATAATTTTAAAACTATTCTAATTTATTGAGGGACCGTATACTCACTAAAAAGGACAAAAATTTTCAATAAATTAGCCAATAGCACAAAATAGCGCCTAAATAGCGCAAATAGCACCCTCAGATGCTATAAGCGCTATTTTTTAAACCTACGAAAAAAATAGCGCTTATAGCACTTTGATGCGCTATCGTTGTGCTTTATGCGCTATTTTTTGTATCGTCGACTAGAACACGAACAAAAATTTAAAAATAATTTTAAAATTTTTCTAATTTATTGAGGGACCGTATACTTACTAAAAAATGCAAAACTTTTCAATAAATTAGCCAATAGCACAAAATAGCGCCTAAATAGCGCAAATAGCACCCTCGGGTGCTATAAGCGCTATTTTTTAAGCCTATGAAAAAAATAGCGCTTATAGCACTTTGATGCGCTATCGTTGTGCTATATGCGCTATTTATGCAATATTTTTTTATATCGACGTCCAGAACACAAACAAAAGTTTTAAAATACTTTTAAAATTCTTTTTGTTTATTGAGGGATCGTATACGTGCTAAAAAGTACAAAACTTTTCAATAAGTTAGCCAATACCACAAAATAGCGCCTAAATAGCGCAAATAGCACCCTCAGGTGCTATAAATAGCACCCTCAGGTGCTATAAGCGCTATCCAAGATCAGCATCACTATTTAAAGGGAAATTAACACAAACACCAATAGGCCAGCGTGGCTCAGTCGGTAGAGCGTTAAGCTAGTAATCTAGCAATGGGTGGTTCAAATCCCCCCTGGCCATTTTTCTGTAGAAGTTTCATCCATATCCAAAAAAATAGCACATATAGCACCTTCAATAGCGCAAATAGCGCATATAGCACCCCCAACAAGCGCTATAGCGCAAATAGCGCATATAGCACCTTCGATAGCGCATATAGCGCAAATAGCGCATACAGCACCCCCAAAAAGCGCTATAGCGCAAATAGTGCATATAGCACCTTCGATAGCGCATATAGCGCAAATAGCGCATGTAGCACCCCCAAAAAGCGCTATAGCGCAAATAGCGCATATAGCACCTATCGATAGCGCATATAGCGCAAATAGCGCATATAGCACCCCCAAAAAGCGCTATAGCGCAAATAGCGCATATAGCACCTTCGATAGCGCATATAGCGCAAATAGCGCATATAGCACCCCCAAAAAGCGCAATAGCGCAAATAGTGCATATAGCAAATTCCATAGCGCTTATAGCGCATATAGCGCATAAAAAAAGCGCTATAGCACAAAAAGTGCTATTTCTATTTCGCTTACACGCGTTCGTTACCCTTCAACCCTTACGGTACTCGTACTGTGTGCTGTATGAATGTGTACATAGTCTCTTTCTTGTGTGGTCCCTCGGTTAAGGGTAATCCGAAAAACCCTCGGTTTCGGTTAGCGGTGAACCGGAGAAAACCCTCGGTTTCGGTTAAGGGTGAGCCGGTGAAAACCCTCGGTATTGGTTGACAATCGTTGTGGGTCGATCGAGAAACCCTGTGGTTGCGGGTAAGCCAGGAAACCCTGAGTTTGGTGTGATTTCAAGTAGGCTTTGAGGCCTACGTGTGAATGTGCTCCACCCTTGAGGCATCGGGCTCGCCCCGGGAGCATGAGTATCGACCGAGTATCGTTGCAGGGTCGCAACGATGTTCGAAGGGGGGACCCTGTTGTAAATGAGAATTAGGGCCTATGAGACTCGGGGGCTGTGGTGCAGTGGTTAGCATGCTTGTCTTCGAAGCAGGCGGCCCGGGTTCGATTCTCGGCGCCCCCATTGCTTTCATTCTTTCTAAATTGTGGTCTTCTCTTTCTCTTCTTTCAACACAGGAAGCAACATAGCCCCCTGACAACATTAATTAATTATATATTTTATTAATTAAAAATATATTGATTACGTTAATTATGTAAATTGACTTAATAACTCAGCATAGCATTAACTTAACTTCATAAACTTTGTTAAGTACACAATATTTGTTACAGGTTTGTTGTTATTATTGATTAAATCGTTCTGCGAATTGTAATAAACTTTCGTCAATTACTGAAGTTAATCTGGTAAATCTATTCCAATTAATGCAAATTATGAAAAGAACCACACAAGTCAACTAAGATATTCACAAGACAAAAAAGTCATTTTCTATTCAAGCTTTTAAAGATTTACTTATATTACATATTTTTTAGACACAGACAAACACAGTCTGAGAGTGTATGGAGCGGTATTACTGATGAATTAAGAGAGGGTAAGTCTTTTTATTCACATACTGGTTAACCTTAGGACTTGCCTAATAACTCGCTGAGATATTAATTACAAATACGAGCTCTACTGGATTCACGTTGTGTCAACTCTGAACGAAAGGACAGTATTTGAGGCTAGGACTGTATAACGACGTTTTGGCCGGCGAGAGTCAAACAACTAAAAAACTGAAGTCTGACCAAAAAATTCTGGACCCGGACACAAACAGTAACACGCAATTTCATTACGAAAAGAACGAAATGCAAACATCAAGTGTATTGCGACTAGTTACGGAAATCACGCCACACGTTTTGTCTCAGGTTTCAGAAGTTTTTAGTCAGACTTTAGTTCAATTTTCATAATTTTTTGTTCCTTCTAGAGAAGGAACTATTGTTTTTTTATGTTTTCAGGTAAATTTGCCATCGAAGGCACCAATCGTTGTTATATCGGAGACACAGGTTGGTATCCGGGAATGCCGGACAATCATTTGGGAAAGCAGCACTGTGCTTACTTCCGCTTTCAAGATGTTTTGCTTGACGATGTTCAGTGCTTTGCCAAAATCCCCTACGTTTGCCAACTAGAAACGTTCCAAAATGGAGATATTTGTGGTACTTCTTTTTCATACTAAGTTTTTTTTATTTTTGGTTCAATAAATTCGAAGATTTTAATAGAACAAACGCTAGCATTATCTTTTGTTTCTCTATATTGTTGAATAGAAACAGGATGCCCCAATTTAGAAAGAATAAAAGAAATGGAGGCGCCGAGAATCGACCCCGGGCCGCCTGCTTCGAAGTCAAGCATGCTACCATTACACCACAGCCCCCAAATCTCATAGGCCCTAATTCTCATTTACAACAATATGACAAATTGGACATGTTTATTGAATTTTAATAAGTGACTCCGGAGTCAGAGTCAGTGACTCCGGAATCACGCTCACATTAGTCATACCAGACAGCCAAACCAGTTTGTTTAGGGTGTGTAATGTGTACGTACGTATATGTACAAACGTACATGCCGAAACGTACAACAGAACCTGGGCTTTTCTGCAAGCCAGTCCAACTAACTTTTTATGATGACGTAAAATTTTTTAGTTTTCGTAAAAAAATTTTAGTTTCAAACTTACTTAACCGCAATGTAAGTTGCATTGTCAACATAATAATATCGGCATGCAATTAGTGAAGCTAAACAAAACATTCAACTTGTAATATTGTATTAATTTTAATGCATTATGTACATATACTTTAAGTTTAGTTTTACAAAGTATGTTCTCAATTTTACAACAATTGTTACAATTTACAGCTATGATTTGAATGTAAGCAATCGTATTATGCTGATAGTACACAATATATTGCATTAAATAATGTTTGAATTATTATACATTTTGTTCTCTTACAGTTAAAAAAGTTAGACTTGCATGTTACAGTAAGCTTACAAACACAGTTTCTGCTGGCAGCACGTTTGTACATATACGTGCACATACACAACCTAAAGAAACTGGTTTGGCAGTCTGGCATGACTAAAGAGAGCGTGATTCCGGAGTCACTTATTAAAATTCAATAAACATGTCCAACTTAATGGACCTGTGATGTCAATACAATGACTGCAGTCAGTGACGCTATGGCTCGATCAGTGATGTCAACTCCAACGGCATAGGTAGCTAATTCTGAGCGGTACTGTATTGTTTATTTCAAATCTATCAGTCTAGTATATGCAGCCATCAGTTTTTATGTACAATCCAAACTTTTATAATCAACTTAAAATAGATACAGTATTGTTGTGGAATATTTGAGATTTATGCCCGGACGTCGATACTCAAATCGCAAACGGGAAATTAGAGCTTCAGGATGATTTGCCTTATGTGGGAGACAAACTCAGTACAGTTTGCGACGACGGCTATGTTACTAAAGAGCCGTCTGTCTCCTTGTGCCAAACCGACAAGACATGGAGCCATGATTATTCCACATTCAAATGTTTAAGTACGGCTTAGGCTCGATTCATACTTAGGAACCGTGTCGAAAATAATACTAATTTCGAAACGTGTACACGTTTTGAAAACACGATTTGCAAACGTGTAAATGCGAAAGCGAATCGTGTCATTTGATAGACACTGCTATTTAATGCTAATCCAATTCAATCAAATTCGTTTACGTCGGCTATTCTTGAAGAAATTTATGTGCGTACGCACTCATCAACGCTTGCTACCTTGCTGGTCACTTTATTTCATTCTGCTGAGACATATATATGCATAAGTATGTACACAGCCGGTTAGTTGGCCAAAAACTTTTGGATTGTGTGCCGCTATAGCCACATTTATAGTGTTGTAAATGCAGGGCCCTGGCCTCCTTGACCTAGCCCTTTTGGTATTCCGTTTGGCATTGAGTCCGTAGTCATGTTTCGTTGCCATAGCAACAAGGGCGCAATTAAGCCAAAAAGGCGCATGTTTTGCAGTTATTTTACGAACCTAAATTTAGCCTAAAAAGTACTTTAATTACATTCTGATTATGTTTAGAGTTATATTTTAAAAGGGAAAACCTATTCTGAGCTTAAAATACAAGGATTGAAGTAGTACTAAAAAGAGTGCAATGCAAGCTAGTCGGTTGGCTTGTTGGGAACCATGATGGCCGGTCGGGTTTATCATTAGGGGGGCAAATTACGGGTTTGTATACGAAACAGTTTTGGACGTAGAAGACCGTCGGCCTGAGTGAGAGGTTTCATTAGTATTGGATCTCTATTGTTATTTACAGTTTTCATGGTCTCGCTGTACAATTGATTCCACTGCCCAAATTATTGTGTAAATTGGCCTTGCGAAATAAAGCCTTTGTTTTAGTTGTTGTCCGGGTTTAATGGCCTAAGGTTTGTTCTTGTGTCTGTGTTACTAGGGCCCGTATAGGTACTACTTAGAGTGCTCCCGAACCCGAGTTTTGAGCGAGTTCTAGACCTGCAGTTTCGACGCTCTCAGCGTCAAGTTGTTATTACTGCGCGCCTTCCGGCATAGTTAGGCACCGGTCACGGATATTGAGATAGCCCGCCAGCTCACGCGGAGGACATAAGACCGGGGGCCGCAGTATAACAAAGTGGCGACCGTGAACTAGGCTTTGGAGCACCTAAGACGCCTCGACGTGTGCCCAAAACTTAAAATTTTTGCCTAAAATTTACGGTATTTTTTGTTCTAACCGGTTAAAAACCCGGTCAGTGGAACCAATTGTGCACATATTACACCCCCCCCTCATGAGTACAAATACTGGTCTTCCTGTGTAATTTGGGTAAATTTTGGGGTCAATTTCAGCGAACTACACAGTGGAATTGTAAGTTTGTTTATTTTATATGATTTTAGTGTTATTTAATTTTTGTAAATTTTAACAAAATTTCTACGAAATATTGTCAGGGGAGTAGAGTGTAAGAAGGGGAGCAAGTTTTAACCGCTCCTAGCCTCGGAATTTTGATTTTTCAGACGAATTTCTCCCCCCCCCTAAGCCTAAGCCTAAGCCTGAACTGTGATTTTCCAAGTGGGGTCTGCTGCAAAACTTAGTGACTAAAATAAATTCTAGTGCCAGAATCGGAATCTACGGTAGTGAAAACCCAAGAAAACACATTTTTCGCAAAAATTTTGGCCGACTTTAGTCTGATTTTTCGTCGAAAACATTTCAAGTTACACTGTTGGAGGACACTATTTTGAGCAACACGTACGTATATAATTTTTGAATTTTCGGAGTTTTCGTTTTGAATTGTAATTTTTGGTACCTCCCTCCTACATTAGCATCAAATACACCCTACTCCCCTGTTCTAGTTCATTTTTCTGGAAAAATTTCCAGATTTTCAGTGAAATATAGGCCGGAATAGCCTTTGGCTGGAAATTTTTGAAAATACGAAAATTCTACATATATATTTCTAGTTTCTGATCTATATTGTCAACATACGTCTACAATTTCTACATACTAGTTATTTTTATACTTTCATTGCAATTTTGTTAGAAAAAGGCGAATATATACTCTTGAAATTTTCTGTTGTGTATTATTTTTAAGTGTTTCAGATTATATACATTTACTCTTCAGGATTCAGCCTCTTTTGGGTCTCGGTCAAGTTTATTCTTTTTGTGTTCTTTTTGTTGATTTTTTTATACTGAATTAGTATTGCATTAGTTTGACATATTACTGCTGATGAGCATTTAATTTTGTGAGTAGAAATTGTGATTTAATTAGTAAATTTTGAATTGATCGGAAGTAGTGTTCTGAATATATACCTGATATTTCTGGTTTTCTACTGAAATAGATTATTGATTTTGGGCAATAATTTTAATTCGGCATTTTGATCGTTTGAAATTATTCAATTTTAGTTGTTCTGTGTATATTTTTAGTGTTTTTTTTCAGATTGTATTTTGCAGAAATTCACGGAAGCCAGTACTCAAAGGACAACGGACTTCCAACCAGCAACCCCCACGCAGCCACCGACATTGACCTGAGCCACCGGTCAAACCTTCATACCCTTGCACAACCGCAAGCACTACAGTGTGTAGTCCCTGAGGTACTATTGTTAGTTTTTGAAATCGATTTGTGAAAATTTTGCCAATTTTCAGTTTTGTAGTATTTCATAGCTGTGACGCCTGAGCTTGAACCCTCGAAATCAAAGGGGTTGAGAGTCGAATTTTCCCAGCTACAAATTTTTCACCGGGTCAAGGTGAAAATAAGTCATTAGTATTATCCCGAACTTAGGTACATTTTTGTCTGACAAAAATTTTCACGTTTTTGGTCAAAATTTTACATTTTTCGACAAATTTGGCCTGATTTTCAGGATTTTTGTAGTATATCTTAAAATCGCGATTTCTGCTAAAATTTTCCTGATCAGTTTTCGAAAACGGTTTTAACTGCAACCTAATATATTAAATTTACGGAAATTATTTTGATTCGAAGCAAAATTCACATTTTGACCTTGTAACCGGTGAAAAGATTGGAGCTGAAAATTTGCCATTTTGAGCATTTCATTATATACATTGCAAATTTTTGAATCTTTCTGAACACAATGAATACCTCAGGTGGTGCACGAATCCTACGCACACCAGTTCGACCCAATTCGGATAATACGGATTTAGATTCGTCGACCTACCGAGTCGACCCACCCCACCACGAACAATCGGCCATTGGCCAAGTTACTCTGAACGTGCCTGAGGGCACTGAAGGCACGAGTGTAGGTGCCGCAGTAGGTAATGACATAACAGGCCGGGGCGCTTGCGCCGGCCATGTAACTTTTGCAGATTGCTCCTCCGACGAGGAATACCACCGCAGGCTGACGCGCGAGCAAAAGCGCAAACTGGAGCTGAAGCGAGCGGCTAAACAAGCCGCTAACCTCGCGCAACAGCTGGAGTCCGCTGCCACCCAAGGAGCAGTTGCACACCTACACATGCCGCACCAGCCAAATTTACAGGCCGAAACAGGCGCAGCGACGCAAGTTCAGAGTCACACACAATACACACAAGGGTCAACATATGCATTGGCTGAAGGCCAACAAATAGTAGTAACGACGATGGGGTTCGAGAACGGAACTAACACACCGAACTTGCAGCTCGGTGC
>JASANF010001806.1:0-85357 GCA_030248245.1 Trissonchulus sp. WLG1_4 | reverse complement strand
TCGAAAAAAATTCTGGGGGCTGCCGCCCCCAGACCCCTGCATCTACTGGCATAACTGGCGGCATCATCAACGGCAGCAGATTGTTATACTGCTTCTTGGCAAAAGACACAATGATTTGCGTAATTGCTGTTCAAATTGTCAGAGTTTTATTTTTCTAAAAATCGTGTTACACATTGGCAAAAACCATAAGTCTTTAGCTCCCCAGACCTCCACAAACTACGGCATCTACGTTTCTAAACTAAATTGTCTCACGAAGTGGGAGGAATTGCTTTGCTCCACCCATTCTGAAAATTTCCTAGATCTGCCACTGATATGATTTTATGTATGTATATATTATATAACGTAACAAGGGCATACATACCAAGGGGGGATGGTGAAAATTTCCGCCCCAGAAATTTTTCCAGTAAAATTTTACACAAGAGACCCTCATTGAATGGGACCCCCCACAAGGGACCCCCATTGAATTTCATGGCCCGGCCAAAAAAATTCCGTTTCGTTTTTTATTAACCAAATTTTGCCCGAAAAATAAAAAATTTCTACATTTTCAGGGGAATGCCGCCCCAGATCCCAGCAATGACCCAGAACAATTCGTAAACAGTTGCTGATGAAATGTTTTTCAATGCAAAATTTATTTCAAAATTCGATACATAAAAGCTCTGGCTTCTTGGGACTGCCGCCCCTAGGCCCCGCAATCACCCAGATTCGCCAACAAAGTGTTGCTTAAAGTTGCTTTTTTAATGAAAATTTTATTTTAAAATTCCACAAAAGCTGTGGCTTTTGGGGGCTGCCGCCTCCAGACCCCCGCCAATTATGGCACACACATTTTTGCAAGATTAATTTAAGGAAGGTGGGTCGGCTTCCCTACGCTCAAAAAATTTCTTGGATCTGCATCTGACAGCCATTGTGTTAATGCCAGTAATTTCCAATATTTAGAATTTCAGCACACCAACATAAACATAGCAGCAACCAGCAAGGGTGTATATACCCAGGGTGGACGGATGGTGGGAATCTTCTCTTTTTGGTTTTTATGGTCCGGCCGCAAAAATTTTCTGATATATACGTCACTAATTGACCAAATTTGGCATAAAAATCAAAATTTTTCCCATTTTTTATGGGGGCTGCCGCCCCCAAGACCAGATCCAGACCCCTGCGACTCTGTGGCTTACTAAGCCTTGCTATTACATATCTTTCATCAAAGCCTATGCATGTATACACGAGTACATTATGCTGCATTTGCATGTCTACACGAGTATATTATGCTACATTTACTTGTGTTGTATACACTGTCTGATGTGACGTGACTTACTATCTTGTGTTTTAATTTTTCTGTCGGAAAAAATTCTGATGCGTCTCCAGTTGACCAAATTAGGTCTGAAAATTAGAAAAATCGCCAATACTTTTATGGGGGCTGCCGCTCCCAGACCCCTGCAACTTTTTGTTTTAGTAATCTTGCGTTTGTAAGGCGTTTTATGAGTGTTAAAATTGCTAAAAAAATATGCCTTTTCACCCATTACAAAAAAAATCGTAAAGTCATTCAAAATTTTTGTTCTAGGTACGCCACTGATACGTACGTACCTCTAGAAGTATAAAAACGCGTATATTAGCTTCTATATAGATGAAGAAAACGCATTTACAGTTTGCACAGAAAAATAAAATTTTGCACATTAAAATTAAAATTTTGCACAATTATGCACACAAAATTTTTTGAAAAAAAAACCCTGATATATATATATATATATATATATATATATATATATATATATATATATATATATATATATATATATATATATATATATTTTTTTTATATATATATATATATATATATATATATATATATTTTTTGTATAAAAAAATATATATATATATATAATATAACCGTGTATTAAGAATCTATTGTAAAACCGTTTACAAGTTACCAGCGCGTGCCTATCTGGGTAATTGCGGGAATTGCCTGCTTAATTATAGCTTTAAGGTTATCTATAATCTCTTACCCGGCAAATTATGATTTTACAAGCTGGTTCGGAAACTCGTAACAACTTAAGCATGTGATTGACTCACACACAGGCCAGGCGTATAAATGTAGATGTATAACGTCAAATGGAATTTGTTAATAACGTTGTAATTGCGTCAGGAATCAGTGGCGTTTGCCAGGAAATATACGACAGCTCGGTAGATATATATACAATTTCCCCAGAAGCCAAGAATCTAGATTTCCATTGTGTTAGCCAGCGCCCAGCCTGTTGTTGCGATCGTTACCAGTTATATATATACAGTTTTCCAAATTTACCTGACTTACTCTGATAGCACCTAAGCTAACCGATATTAACTATGTAGCGCTATAAATAGACGCCCCGGCCCCAGCCATTTATTTATACGGTTTCAAACTCCAGCCATCCGAAATAAAACTTCTCCGTGAATTACTGTCCGTGCTACAGTGATTAAAATTGCATCAATTCCATCTGTCACATCACATATAGCTGTCGGCCACTCGGCTTAAAGGCACGTGCTCTACATATATAGCTTCTGCTATCCTCCGTGTGTGTGTGTGTGTGTGTGTGTGTGTGTGTGTGTGTGTGTGTGTGTGTGTGTGTGTGTGTGTGTCGGTGTATATACAGGCTTAGCGTCCCAGCCAGGAAGTTAGTCTTATCAGACAATGTTCTATGCTCTAGGTCAAATGTGTGGCTTTACTTTACTTAGTCTTATGTATTTAGTAAATTTATGTAATAATAAAAGTTACCGGTGTGTTAAAATCTACGGAGAATTTTGTAAACTGTGTATAGATAACGTCTATACGTATGTATACATGTTCGCTCTTCGCTGGGCTTTTTCCTTATACCTTTGAGGCTTGAGCTAACTTGCGCGGGGGTAGTGTATATGTAGAATTTTCTAGATTAATTTTTTTTAAAGTTTCTATGTTCTAGAGTTCATTAACATAAAATGTCTCTTTATTGATCAGCTGTTAAGAAGGTTACACTGAATTGACGGATGCTTACTGTATCTATTGGGCTCTTTTGAACTTACTTTCTGCATTTTGGCTTTTTAGTAGGCGAAAATCTGTATATGTTCATGTTCAAGGTATAGATGATTTGGCTGTCTCTGTCTCTGTCTAGCAATATCGAGTCACTACTTAAGGCCTAGACAGGCTTAAATTCTACGGTCCGGTCCCGGCCCGGCTTTGTCCAACACTTCGGGAACCCTTCAAATATTGGTGTTCATGATCGGGTGTTGAGCTATGTCAGATACCTTTGTGATGTATATATAGTCGGTAGCATTCTTTGTTAACGCAGAGAACTTAAATTACCTTTATTGTTATGACAAGTTACTATTTTATGTTTCTCGTAGTTTGGACTTTATATACTTCGAAGTTCGAATATATAATACAATTCAGTTGTGAAATGAATGTTGAATAGGCCACGATTTTGGAACGCTATGTAATTAAATTCTGAAATTCTTTATTCTTATTTTTCATAAACTCTCGTCGCAGCTAATTGAGGTACAAAGCTACGTATTCACAAATCTTTCACAGCTTTTATAACAATTATTATGCTAATGAAAATAAGTTACGATCTTCCAAGTTTAGCAGCAGTGCGGCGTTCACTAATGAAGTTTTCAGCACTACTCTGGGTACTTGTAGTAACAAATCTTTAGTTTAAGCTTTGCAGTTAGCATTATCATCCGAACCGCTTACGTAAATACCATGATTGTTAATTGTTACCTTGACTAATGAGTTTTCCGCTTGTTTTTCACTGTAATTATTTTTTGTGAATGTGATGTTATCGTTTTTCAGACGTGGTAATCGTGTGACGCATATTAAAATTCAGAACACGGGTGATTTTTACGATTTGTACGGAGGTGAAAAGTTTGCCTCCCTGACAGAACTGGTTCAGTATTACATGGAAAATCCGGATCAACTGAAAGAGAAGTCTGGAGAAATTATTCCGTTGAAGTGCCCCCTTAACGCGTGCGATCCAACGCCTGAACGGTCAGTGTGGGCTTGTGGTGTAGTCTTGTAAAATATTGTATATTACGTATGTATGAGCTTCCTACTGAATGATGAAGGCTGTCTGTTTTTTAACGTGAGGGAAAACCGACCCGAGATTATAATATATGTATATAATTGGGTATTGGGCAGAAAAGAGTATAACGTATCTCTTATCTAAGTGAAGGTCAATAGAATGTAAGAGACGGAAAAGTTTTCGGGATAAATGCAAATCGTAAGTCTGATCCCAATCACTCTGGCGGTGCCCCTTATCAGAAGTCATTATCCATCCATCTACTTTTATCTAACCAAGTTTATTTCCTTTTTTGTTTCAGATGGTTTCATGGCAACATGTCTGGCCGCGAGGCGGAACGTCTGTTGGAACGTCAGGGCCGTAATGGGAGTTTTCTGGTCCGCCAGAGCCAAAGTACGCCCGGGGACTACGCCCTCTCCGTCCGCGCAGACGACAGACTCACTCATGTCATGATAAGACACCAGGTCAGCTCCCACGGGCTGTGCTTTAGTGGCTATGCCGAAGTTGGGTAACAAAGCGAGATCTGTCGCTTAAGCAACACGCTTTATTTTACATTTTTTCATTTTGTGCTCAATTTTAGCTGGTTTTTCTATTCAGTTTCCAATCGAAGCGATTTTTTTTCGTGTGAAGAAAGAAGGATTCTTCATAATTGCCAAGCTAGAGTCAGGATGTTTAGCCCACTTCACACGAGCGCACATTTAAAACATCCCATGCCATGTGCCCCGAAAATTTTACGTGTTATATTCACAGCGAGTAGTAGGGTACATTTTGTATTTTTTTGCAATATTTTCGTGACACATCTAAAATGTCGCAGTGGGATGTGCCATGCAACAATCATTTTTGCCCTCACGTGATAATAGTT
This sequence comes from Trissonchulus sp. WLG1_4, assembly GCA_030248245.1. Lineage (NCBI taxonomy): Eukaryota > Metazoa > Nematoda > Enoplea > Enoplida > Ironidae > Trissonchulus > Trissonchulus sp. WLG1_4. The sequence continues at coordinate 80,479 of JASANF010001806.1, read as the reverse complement.
TAACGCTGTTTTAGAACGGCAAATATGACGTGGGCGGTGGGGACGAGTTTGACAGTCTGTCCGACCTGATCGACCACTACAAGAAGAATCCCATGGTGGAGACCAGCGGGACCGTCGTCCATTTGCGATATGTACGTCTTGTCTGTTCGAACTTTTTTTGAACCATTAATAGATTCAGGGGTTTTTTTGTGCAAAATACTGTGCATTTGCACAATTGAAAAGTATTTTGCACAGTCTGAAAGTATTTTGCACAAACTTTGCACAACCTCTCAGTCCAGAAGAATTGACCGTCCAACGTCCTTTGTCCACGAAGTCACACCTCTTTGGTTTTGTGCCCCAAAAATTTTTTGGCACGTCTGCTGTTGGCCAAATTACAATGCATATTTTCAAAAAATTTCCAAGTTTTTTTACCCTGTATCTGTTAGTGTTTATGTTATGTTTATGTATATACATGAACCCAACATTATATACTGAGGTCGAGGTGGCAAACATACAGCTACCACGTATGGCACAAATGGCTTTGGGGGGGCCCCCCCCCCCCCCCCCCCCGAAATTTCTGCCGACTGAAATTTTACACAAGGATCCCCCCTTTGGTTTTTATGGTCCGGCCAAAAAATTTTTCTGATGCGTCTCCAATTGACCAAATTTGGCCTAAACATCAAAAATTTGCCTCATTTTTTTCCTAAGGCGGCCGCCCCCAGCCCCTGCGACTCTGTGGCTTACTATTCCTTGTTATTATCTCTCGTCAAAGCCTGTGCATGTGTACATGAGTACATTATGCTGCATTTGCATGTCTACACGAGTATATTATGCTACATTTACTTGTGTAATACACTGTTGATGCGACTTTCCCATTTTTTCTTTTAAATTTTGACGAAAAAAATTTCTGATATGTCTCCAGTTGACCAAATTCGGTCTAAAAATTGAAAAAATCGCCAATTTTTTTCTGGGGGCTTGCGCCCCCAGACCCCCGCCAAAACGTACGTGTGTAAGGCACCTTGGTGAGACCCACCCACCCCTGCGTCAACTCATTTTTGATCCCTCCTCCGAAAAATGACGCTATTTTTTCCCTTTTTTGACCAAAAAACTCTGATTTTGACAATTTTTGGCGAAAATTTGGGTGAAAATCGCTTAAATTTCACCAAAAAATGCTGATTTTTTTCAAATTTTGGCCAAAAATTTACTCCCGACGGGACCTTCCTTTTCCCCTGGCGGGACCCCCCCTCCCTCCCCCCGGGACCGAATTTTGGGGGTCTTCCCCCCCTATCCCACCCCAACTACATGTATGGTCAAAATGACACTTTTTGGAGAACGTTTTGCAAAAACAAAATATAGGGTATTTTTGGTCGATCAAGGGGGAAGGGTCCCCAAAATTTTGACCCCGTTATATATGTAACAGTAGCCCTCTCCCCTAAGTCTAACCTACAAAGTCTTTAAAATGCCTAAGTCGAACTTACAGAAAAAATTACTAAGTCAAAAAGGCGAAGGTAAGAAAAGATTACGATAGATACACTTACTGTAGCTACTTAAGGTACAAGGAAGTTGCGCCTAGAGCTACCGTAACTAATCTTACCACCGTATGTGCCGTCATGCATGACAGCTCAAGCGGAACCCTAGTCATGAGAAAAGATCTAGAGTTATCATAACCTAAGTTATATTAAGAAGTCAAAATTATATAAAAACTGGTTTTCTCCTAATTTCAAAATCGCAAGCCTGAGAACTGAAGCTAAAGTTGTTATAAAAACTTGTTTGTTCCAAACATTTAGCATCACGAGCTTGAGAACTTAAATTAGTATAACTTCAATTCCTAAAACTCCATAAAAACTGATTCCCGCTGATTGGTCGAACCACCCAAATGCTGGTCCCTGATTGGCTAAGTTAAATGAGCCAATCAGGTCAAGCAATAACACAATCGCGGCTTAGTAAAACGGCGCAAAGCCGCAAATCAGTCAGTCATTCAAGGCAAGCAGTCGATCAGTCAGGCACTCAGGCCCGCTTTTGCAATCAGGGCTCACTCGTTAGTGTCTTGTTGCCGCCGCCGCTGTTGGTCCTAAGTTGAGTCACTGCTGTATGTTTGCGTCTGCTGTGTTCAATAAATTCAACTGTAAGTTGTACCGTGTCCTTGTGTGTTAAATTACGTCTTTCAAGTCACAACGCAATGTGCGAACCTGGTGAAGTACAGCCACGGGCTGCGACGGTACCAGTGTAATCGGGTGTTCGGCCCTAGACGATCGACCATAAGGGTACTCAATCCCGAATACCCGTTTACATATACATGTTTGCGCAACAGTGAGTTTGTTTTAACTAAATAACCAAAATTACATTTTGTGATGTGAACTACTGCGCCAAAAGGTGTAAAAATCTAAGTATACTGGGGGCTGCTGCCTCCAGACCCCTGAAAATACCCAGACCCCGTTTTGCGACAGTATTTTTATGTAGCAAAACAAATTGGCCGGGTGCGAGTGCAATCCACATTTCACTATATTGCGCGTTTTTGCTCTCATACATGCATGTTTCTATGTCCTGGTTGCCGCAAGTCCACAACCACGTTGGTAATAAAGAGATATGTAAAAGGCTCAGTAAAATTTTGAAATTGCGCAATGCTGACCTTGTGCTTGTGCAATTTTTTACCCTTATTTCAGGCTTATTTGGCTAAAATTTGGTATTAAAAGTTTGCACACTACAAAAGTAAAATGCACAGTCAAAAAGTATTTTGCACAGATTTTGCACACTTTCGAAAACGAAAAAAAAACCCCTGAATAGATTTTTAGACTTGCCTTATTCTGAAAAATGTTTGTATTTTGAGAAAAAAATATGTGATCTGCAATATTCAGATGAATATCAGTCTAGTAGCAGTAGCATACAATGGAAAAACATTGCTACAGCAAATCAGTTGTGGATCTGTTACCTTTTTTCTCATTAATTTTAGCCCCTGAACGCAACTCGAGTGGCCGCATCCGCAATCGACGATCGAGTGAGACTGTTACAGAAAGAAAACAGAGAATCTGACCAACGTGGCGGCTTCTGGGAGGAATTTGAAGTAGTTTGCAATTATTATTGTTTCTTCATAAAGTTTTTATTTACCTGTCACAAGTTTTCAAAATATCAATGAGTTTTCTTATTTCTGCAACTCATTGTGATTTAGAGCAATATATATCGCCTTTTTTGCTGCCGACAGAATTAATGCACTTTTAGTAACAAGTAACGACACTGTTTACGTATGACGACTTGAAGAAATTGCATTGTAGTAATTGTGAATTAACCTTTGCTTTTCGATTATTTAGTATTGAATTTTTTATATAAGCCTGTTACTTTATCTTTTATCAAGTCATGAATCCTGTTCATACCTTACCATTTCAAGTTCACCGTGGTGGAAGTTTTAAAAAGTGCAGTTAATAATGCGCCGTCCGTGGTATCTCTTGATAGCCAAGTGGGCGAATGTATTAAAATGGGCAGCAAAGGTCAAACAATTTGGAAAACAACGAAACCGGAAGGGAAAAACGCTGTTTGAGTTGAGCACTTTAAATTGAAACTGGACTTCAGATTCCGGGTCTGAACCTGGTAAAAGGGGAAACTTCAGCTCCGTGTTCATACGCTATTTTTTTAATTTCAGTCCCTGCAGCAGCAAGAGTGCAAGCATCTGCACAGTCGCAAGGAGGGCCAGAAGCCAGAGAATCGGGCCAAGAATCGATACAAAAACATCCTGCCCTTTGATCACACTCGAATCGTGCTCCGCGACGGCGACCCTTTCAGTCCTGGCTCGGACTACATCAATGCTAATTCCATTGATATTCTGCCTGTATGTCTGAGGCATAGTTTTACTACAAAATAAGTTTGTCACACGATGTTATAGTTTTTAGTACCCCCCAGTCCCCACCACCAGAACGGCCAACGAGTACTCATCGATACGCCCCATCGCCTAAAGGCAAAACTAAATAATTAGAAGGGGTGGCCGGCGATCAGTGAAAAATATTAAGGGAAACTTACTAATGCGGCCAAGTTAGGCTATTTGGGTGTTTGAATACATTTTTGTCTCAAAATATATGAGAACGATTGTGTTAACGTTTCCTGGTGCATCTGGATCTGGATCGAAACAACCATCCCCCCGAAGCCTTCGCCTAATCTCTTTTTATTGACGACCCTGTCCCTGAGATATAAACATTCTAAGTAGTCAACTACAATGCGTTAGTAATGTCTATCAAATTAATGAATAATTTTTTTAATATTGACATTTATAATGGAAAAAATAGTATTGAAAATTAAAAACAATAATTATTGTGTGCTCAAATGTTTAGGAACACGAAGAATTTGGCGGTATTCAGAAGCGATACATCAGCACGCAGGGTTGTCTGCCGAACACGGTGGATGACTTTTGGCGCATGGTCTGGCAGGAAAACGCACGGGTGATCGTCATGACCACTAAGGAGGTCAGCCAGAACAGTGTCAAGCTAGAGTATTCAGTCTTGGAGGACTTTTTAAATTAATAGACATTTGCACATCAATGAAATAAACTATTAAGATAAACGACAAACGACTGGATGTTAACAAATGACTGTCTATTCCTGATTAGTTGTGAGTCGCTAGCCATTGAGCATGTTCAAATACACTTCAACACAATTTCATACGTACACTACACAGTGCTTAGTAGAATTTGTGAGGATAGGTTTTGTTAGTCATGAAGGTACTACATTCACGATTTTAAGTTTTCTGAGCCAAAAACTGAACTGTAGCTGTGTGAATTTCTGTATTTTGTATATAAATTTTTATTTTTATTACAATATGCAAATATTTTAGTGAGGAAAGAAATATAGCACTGTGCTAATATAATGAGGGTTTTTTCAGGTAGAGCGTGGGAAGTCTAAATGCTACCGCTACTGGCCCGAGGCGGACACTCCGAAACAGGCGGGACACCGGAAGGAATTCACCATCACCCATTTGGACGTTACCGGTACCAACGACGACTATATGCTGCGACGATTCTCACTCACCAAACAGGGCCAGGTAGGCGTTGGTGCTAATAGTGTCAGCTGCTATTTATTGGGTTGCCGACCAGTTGCGAAGCAAAGGCAACCCTTTTGTATCTGAAATGTCTGTTATTATTATTATTATTATTAATATTATTACAAGTCTAGTGCGTCGGGTATGTTAGGAATCTATGTACGTGAAGCAAATACGCGGATCACAAAAAGGACAAAAAAATTTGAGAAAATTGCTGATGAACAAATGCCGTAGATCTATACGCAAGTATGTGATCGAAATGCAATACTTTCGTTATTCTAAAAAAAACCCAAGTTAAAAATTTGAAAAAACGACCCCCGGCTGGACTCGAACCAGCGAGCAGAGGAGTGAGACTCCTCGATGCTAACCACTACACCACGGGGATTACGAAAATTATAAGCTAAAATTAGTTTAAGTTATTTTGTGTGTTTTATTTAACACTATGGACTGGTTCCAAAAATTAATTTTATTTCCATAAATAGAATTAAGCTTAGGAGTTAACCGAAAAATGATAAGCGGGTAATGAGCTTTCGTTTGGTATATTTGAAACTGAGTTTGGTACATTAAAAACTGGATTATTATATTTATCATTATGCTTAGGATAGTTTATATCCTATTAATTAATCCTTTGGCTTCTTATGTTGCCACTTTTTTGTGTGAAATGCTTTATGGATATGAACCAAACTTTGGTGGAAGGGTCCCCCCCTTGAGTACTTGCACCCCCCAACTTGATGGACTCGTGGCCCCTCGGGGGGCCGGGTCACGTGACCTTGAAAACTGGATCTGGTGTGTATGGACGAAACCTGTTGGGTTTATGTTTCAGCCATTAGGGGGTGTGAAAAGTGGGTTTTAGGGGTCGAATTTTCGAAATTTGGATTTTGACGTCCCTAGGGGTAATTTGGACCCCGGAACACGAATCCGAGGTCCATTTTCGTCTACGACCCCTCGGGACCCTTCCATGACCCCCTTAGGGCACCCTGCCCAGGGGGTCCCCAGGGGTCAAATTTTCGAAATTGGGATTTTGACGTCCCTAGGGGTAATTTGGGCCCCGGAACACGAATCCGAGGTCCATTGTCGTCTAGGACCCCTCTGGACCCTTGCATGACCCCCCTAGGTCACCCTGCCCAGGGGGTCCCCAGGGGTCAAATTTTCGAAATTGGGATTTTGACGTCCCTAGGGGTAATTTGGGCCCCGGAACACGAATCCGAGGTCCATTTTCGTCTAGGACCTCTCTGGACCCTTCCATGACCCCCCTAGGACACCCTGCCCAGGGGGTCCCCAGGGGTCAAATTTTCGAAATTGGGATTTTGACGTCCCTAGGGGTAATTTGGGCCCCGGAACACGAATCCGAGGTCCATTTTCGTCTAGGACCCCTCTGGACCCTTCCATGACCCCCCTAGGGCACCCTGCCCAGGGGGTCCCCAGGGGTCAAATTTTCGAAATTGGGATTTTGACGTCCCTAGGGGTAGTTTGGGCCTCGGAACACGAATCCGAGGTCCTTTTTTGTCTAGGACCCCTCTGGACCCTTCCATAACCCCCCTAGGGCACCATGCACAGGGGGGCCCCAGGGGTCAAATTTTCGAAATTGGGATTTTGACGTCCCTAGGGGTAATTTGAGCCCCTGAACACGAACAGAGGGTCCTCTACCTAGAATAGAGGGTCCTTTGCTTAGAATAGAGGGTCCTCTACCCACTGTCGGCAACCCGTTGATGTCACCCGACTTGTTGCAATTGTTGTTGTTTATAAATTATATTATGCCGTTTTCAGTGTGACAGGAAAATATAGCATTGTTTATAGTCTGCTCTGTGTTGCATCAAGAGCACGATGTTTGTTATTAAAATTGACTGCTTCTTAACTTAGTTTAAAAACCTAATTTACACATTTTTGTTGTATTGTGCGTGTTCTTTTTGTTTGAGCAGTTATTGATGTATGCACCATACTGTACCTGTTTTTTGCCCGTTATTATTCCTATTCGTGTGAAACGTGTAGGTGGTCAAACTATAATAATTGTTCGTAGAATTTTAGCAACTTAATGTTTACAACATCATTGCACAAACATACATTAATTAATGCATTTTTCTGTTCTTAATACTCTAACGGTGGACTGCACAAAATCAGATTAAAAGACGATTATATATCCTAAATCGATTTAACTCAGGTTTGAATTCTTTAAATCGATTCAAGTGCCGTGCACTAATGAAGATTAGCACAGTTTGGCGCTTAAGATTTATTGAACACGTGAGGTTTCGCGAGAATTTAACTAAATCTATTTAATTAGAGTTTAGCTGCAGCTTAATAGACTTAAGTTAATCCGATTAGGTGTAATCCAGTTCAGTCTGGTTGTTTGTAGTCTGTTGATCAGCTTGTTAGTACACAAAAATGTGTTAAAAATAGTTAAAATATACTTAAAACGTAGTGAACATGACAAAAAAATAGTGCTACTAAAAAACCTTGGCATAAATTCTCGACATTATAAACCAAAATAAGCTGTATTTAGCCGATATGCCCGTGATTTCAGTGCGAGGTGCGCCTGATCTACCACTGGCAGTTCCTGGCCTGGCCGGACCACGGCGTGCCCTCTGACCCGGGCTGTGTGCTGAACTTCCTGGAGCGCGTCAACGAGTGCCAAGACCAGCTGGTCCGCGCCCAGCCCCCCGAACCTCCCGCGCCCCCCTACCCCATTATCGTCCACTGCTCGGCCGGTATCGGGCGCACGGGCACGTTCATTGTCATCGACATCATACTCAACATGATTAAGGCGTTCGGTGGGTTCTCGGGGGTTTGGCAGAGGGTTTTATCGGAATTATATAGGGAACTGACGTAGAAGAAGCGGTTTTACCGGCAGACTAGTGACTACTTTAAGGCCGAATAGCCATATAGCAAGAGACCAAGGGAGAAGTTTGAGGAAAATAAGTGCAGATGTGTCAAACTATGATAATAGTAAATGTAATTGATTTTTTTCTAATTTGATATAGCCAGGGCCAAGGACTTTGGTCGGCATTAAAATTGATTTGCCTTCTATTTAAATTCCCTCATTTTGATTGAGCTCTGTTTTCATAACTATAAAGCTGTTAATATGTATCACTTTAAGCCTAATTATGTTTTTAAATAACATGCAGTATTATTGTTAAAATGCTATAGCCTATAGGCCCAGCACCATTGCCTGGAAACCTACTATATGAAATAGTGTAGAAGAATTAATAGCAAAGCTAACATATAATATGCACAGAACTGTAAGAGTTAGCGATGCTTCATAAAAGTATGATGTAAATGATTCGATCCGACACCGACACCATGCCAGTCCCGGTTCCAAAGAAGCTACCGGTTCCAGTTCCAAATTTCCAATTCCTAATCTAGCCTGCGCCAAATGGCAGACTTGTTTGATTTGAGTTGTTTTGTTTACAGGCATGCAGTGTGACATCGACATCCAGCGGACGGTGGGGATGGTGCGGGCACAGCGCTCGGGCATGGTGCAGACAGAGGCGCAGTACAAGTTCGTCTATATGGCTGTGCAGCACTACATTGAGACCATCCGGCAGGTCATGCAGGCTGGACAGGTGAGACAGTCAATGACCACTCTTTGTCTTGATATCCCAAACTGCATTATTTTGGAAGTTCGGGTTATTATTCTGAAACACTATTGGTTTAAAAATACATCCTCGATGTTAAAGTAGTACGGAGTCATTTTGGCAGTGTGTTGTATATTATATACTATATAAGTTATCTTGATTTATGAAATAAGTTATTATTGTTGACCCTAAACCAAAATACAAGAAGTGTATGGCAGTCTTCCTATTATGCCGTACAACGCGGAGCGAAAAAAGGCTTCCACATACGAGCTTGACATTCGGTATCCCCGCGATTCTCTCCTCATTTCTATACAAAATGCAAATCCAGATTATCAATGTACTGAATTGTACATCATTAACGGTTTTTCAGTGCTGTACTCTGGACGAAAAAGGGTACCCCGTTCATTTCAAGACACTAAACGAAACCCTTTCACTGATGTACTCAACTGAGGGTGCGGTTCCTCCACCTCAGTTCTGTAAAAATTTAATAGAATTCTTCCACTGATGTGCTGAACAGCGGGGTAGGGGTTATCTGATAACTTCTGTTGTTGTCTTTACGTATCCGACTTCAGTTGAGTACATCAGTCATTTTTATAGCTTACCATAATATACATTGGTTGTAACAATTGCGAGCAACTGGGCCGTTGACTCATGATCCAATGAACTCTGCAGACTGGTGACTTACCGTTATTTTAATAGTGCTCTGGACTTTAAATATTAATGTTAATATAAATAGGAGACCCCAAAAAATTTTAATATAAATATTATAATATTAATAGAAGTGCGATTTTATTTTATTTTTAATATTAATAGAAGTATCCAGTCAAAAAATTTTTTAATATTAAAATAACGGTACTTCGAAGATACGCATGTCTGGGCTAGTAGAAATATGTGTGATAGTAGTCAGTTTTTGTGTGACAGATAACACACATCTTTCCAAGTAGAAGTCGACAGTTATACACTTGAAATCACTAGGCATATTTCATCTTCTGGGCTCTGGGCTCGATTTATCGAAGCGAAATGTTCGTCATCGAAAAAAACAAATGTTTTGTCGTTGAAAATTTTTATGCTCTGAAATGAAGAGCTCGTCATCGAAAAAATTTTCAACGACGAACATTAATTGCTTTTTCGGTGACCAACATTAATAATTGTTTTTTCGATGACGAATATTTCGCTTCAATAAATCGTGCTCTGGTTACACGACTATGCAGTGTTGACACTGTTAAATGTTTGCATTTCAGCAAAGTGTGCAGCTGGGAAGAGAATACACTAACATCACTCCGGCAGCGCTGCCTGGGAAAATTAATCCTGGTCTCGACCCTCTTGCTGACCTGTCAAAAATATCCGCGTATGTGAATTCAAGCCGTGTAGTGTAGCAAACTATCGTCTAGTCTAGTGCCAAATAGTAGACCATGTTTTTGTCAAGTCAAATGGTGAAGCCTTTGTTTTATTTGATTAATAATTGTTTGAATACAGAGCATTCGGTGCAACAATTCCTGTTGAATTGGACGTTATATTTATAGTATTTGATTCAGAAAGTCCAGGGAAATAACTAATGTCGACCGTTACCATTCTGACTATATGAATGAAACCAAGAGTACATAATGGGAAGAGTATGACACTCTTCCCATCGGTCAGCTTGGCAGCGCGGTAGATGCGTTGCACAATAACGGCCAAAAAGGTACCCAAATGAGTACCCCTACCCAAATGGGTACCTGGTACCCAAACGGGTCCTGCAGGTACCCAAATGGGTACCCCTACCCAACTGCGTACCTGAGGTATCCAAATGGGTACCAGGTACCCAAATGGGTACCAGGTACCCAAATGGGTACCCCCTCATCAGCCAATCAGATTACAGCAGCCTTTAGCTCCGCCTACGAGCAAGCTACCGTAATCCCACGTGCAGAAGTATATGTGACGTTGCGGGTAATGCTTTCTTTAGATTTTTTTTGCATTTGTCTGCCCCAAGGACTTATTATAAGACATAAACAAAGTCTTAGTTTACTGATGGAACTGAAGGAAAATTATTTTAATTAACAAAGAAGCAGCTGAAGTGAGATATTCTTAGAAAATAGCATAAAAAAGGCAAAAAAGAGCATTTTTACAGCGATTGTTTACAAAAATTACATAATAGTTTTAACTAAGTTCCATCACTTAACCAAGACTTTGTTTATGTCTTATAATAAGTCGTTGGAGCAGAAAAATGCTAAAAAATGTAAAGACAGCATTACTCGCAACGTCACATATTCCGCTGCACGTGGGAATACGGTAGCTTGCTCGTAGGCGGAGCTAAAGGCTGCTGCAATCTGATTGGCTGTTGAGGGGGTGCCCATTTGGGTACCTGGTACCCATTTAGGTACCTCAGGTACCCAGTTGGGTAGGGGTACTCATTTGGGTACCCTGCAGGGCCCAATCAGAACGCTGGGGTACCCATTTGGGTAGGGGTACTCATTTGGGTACCTTTTTGACCGTTATTGTGCCACGCATCTACCGCGCTGCCAAGCTGGCCGATGGGAAAAGTGTCATACTCTTCCCATTATGTACTCTTGATGAAACTAAGATAATATGACAACCATTACTATTTTTAGAACATCATAATGAACAATTCGGCTACACGTTGTACCTACATACGAATTCTGGAAGTTGTTCTGAGACTGTGTTTGTCTCGCTAGACTTAGTCTTGTCTTTTAAGGGCTTATAGACCAGGGACTGTCACCAGGGACCATAGACAGTTTAGTCTCCATGGACTGTCTTTATGCATTCCACGTCCACTGTTAGTATTGCAGTATGACTGTTTCAGTGGTAATGTGAACGGCGCGTGGCCATCCGTGACCCCCGCCCCTCTCGACCCCCAGCTGGCTGGCAAAATAACCAAGGCTCAAGTTCCCGTTCCAAAAAGTCCTCCGGGCCTGCCCCCGCCACACACGAACCCCCCTCCCCTGCCCAGGAGACCCCCTGGCAAAAACGCCGCTGGCCCCACCACCCCTCCTAATTCAACTAACCCTAATCCCACTTCCACATTGACTACCATAACCTCTGGCGGCCCCAGTTGACCCCACATTGACCTCTGACTGTGTTGACTCAAGCGGGGTATATATAGATGTGTCTCGATCGAGTTGAGAACTATTTTGCCATTCAAGAAACGACGTCGGTTGGAGTCACAGAACGTTCATTTTCGGATCGACACAGTTGAATCCTAGATTGGTTAACGTCTATGAATAATCACCCTTTACTAATAATCTTGCTACCTTGGTTCTTCTGTGTGACTGTTGATTGAACTTGCGAGCTCAGAACGTTAGCCATGTAGAAACTTTCATGAAATTATTTGTATTCACAAAAACAGTCCCGATTTTGTACTAGTTTGTTGTCTTTGTTTAGGCAAATGAAATTATTCTTTAGTATTGGACATTTTTTGAATGCCTGAAAATTGATAGTTTTTTTAAATCATTACTACACTAATGTCGGTTGGCTTGTATTATACCACGTATTTTGAATCGATTTGTAAGAGCTAAAGCTATATTAGATACTAGTGATTGGTTTTCGCAACTTCAAAAGTATGGTTCATACTAAAAGGTTTGTTCTCGCTGTAAGGGAGTGAGGTGCTGCTGTTCAGTGAAGAATAGGACATTTTCTTTCCGGTCATGGAGGCAGGAAGCTGGCTGTATCACTGTATTAAACCGTCGACCCGTATATAGCACAACTGACTGGCTTTACGGACAAATATGAACCATGCTTTCGAACGCTAAACGGTTGCGGGTGGTTTTTGTGTCGCCGAGAGAAACAATACAGTATATGCTAGCAGGTAGCAATTTTTGGTGTCGGTGGGTCAGAGCTAGTGGAGTAGTCGTCATTCGTGCATCTCTTGATTGACTGTTTGTTGTATAGCTGTTTTGTGATCATGACAACAGAACGTGTCAATAAACTTATTGCTATTTTGTTGTGTTAAGCCTAAGCGACTCTGATGTCTGGAGGCTGGAAATTCTGCTGGAGGCCTGGAGCGTCGCAAGACGCTGTGTTCCTTTGCCTTTCGCATGAGTAGTTAACACGGTTAAATAGCCTGGCCACCTTGGTTCTGAACCTGAACCTTGGCCCCCTTGGCCGCCCTTGTGGTGAGTCTCCAGGTAACACAGCATACCGTTATTTTAATAGTGCTCTGGAATTTTAATATTAATATTAATATAAATAGGAGCCCTCAAAAGTTTTTAATATAAATATTAATATTAATAGAACTGTGATTTTATTTTAATTTTAATATTACTATAAATAGCCAGTCGAATTTTTTTAAATATTAATATGAATAGCTTCTCTGATTTTATTTTTAATATTAATATAAATAAAAGCTTTAAATATTTTTAATATTAATATTAATTTTAATATAAATACGAATGCAGTTTTTAAGCTAGAGTTCAGTAAAACATAGAAAACTCACAGTTTCCGGTGGTTCTTATAAGTAACATTGCCTGTCACTGACAAGACGACAGCCTACTGACTACTTTCAAAGAACTATTAAAAATACTATTAAAAATCAAGGACATTTTTAATATTAATAGTGTCCAAAAATTTTAATAGTAATATTAATATAAATAGAGTGCCCTATTTATTTTTAATTTTAATATTAATATAAATAGCCGTCCTAATTTATTTTTAATTAAATATTAATATAAATAGCGCTGCTCAATTATTTTTAATATTAATATTAATAAAATAATATTGAAAGTATTTTTAATAACGATTTTTAATATTAATATTAATTATTAAAATAACGGTAACACAGCAGTCTCACAACGGTGCGTTTTCACGTACTGTCTGGAACTGTAGCAGCGTACAGGTTCTTCATGAGCTGCACATAGCCATGCGGCTGACGTCCGAGAATACACTCTGATGTCTCTGCACCCATCGCGTCACACGTTATTGAAGTTCTCCCATGTACTCATTTTTGTTTTTCGTGGCTGCCTTGGCGCACGCATACGACAGGCAGGTCAATCCTGTACTGAAAATTATCGTGGTACTCCGCCTCAATCTACCGTTATTTTAATAGTGGTCTGGAATTTTAATGTTACTGGTACGTTGTCACGGGGTAAATATCCCCCATAGAAAATCATCCGGGGGGGATGAAATACCACGGGGCAAATCATCCCCCGGATAAAATACCCCGAAGGTCGTCCCCCCGGATACAATACCCCGGGGTGAATCATCCGGGGGGACGATCTACCACAAAAAGTATTCAGTCAATCAGTCACTTCATTCATGTTTTTGTTTGCCGCTATTACATGGTTCTCCGCCATTTCACCAGTTCATCTTTCTTTGTAAAGTCTGACCACAAACTACCGGACCCTGAGACAAAAACAAACAAGCATCAAGAGAACAGCGAGAACATAAGTCACAAAATCACACCACCTGTTTTATCTCAGGGTTCAGCAATTTCTGGTCAGACTTTAGTTACTAAAAACATAACAAGGACTAATAAATTTACGGACACGGACAAAAGTTGAACTGAATTCAACTTGACTTCCGGACATCCGGACAGCCCTTACGGACACTCACGGACAATTTCTTACGGACATCCGGACAACTGTGAATCAAACTACTCTTACGGACACGGACTTGGACACGGACAGCTCTTACGGACAACTAACTATGAACCGGGCTTAACCGAGCAATGAGTTAGAAACGCACATTGAAACTTTATAACTTATTATTTTAGTAGTAGTTATGTACAACCCCCCCTCAGTTCAAGACACTGAGAAGGCATTTCACTGATGTGCTGAACTGAGGGCTAGGGGGGTACCCCCCTCAGTTGAATACATAGTACCAAGAGTACATAATAAGGAAGAGTATGACACTCTTCCCTATCCTAGCTAATCGGCCCGGACGATGCTGCGGCCGAAGCCCTTTTACGCCTTGATTTCTGGGGGGTACTCCCCTCGAATCAAGACATGTCTTGATTTCAGGGCCCCCCCTCAAATCCGGAAAGTGTCCTGATTTCAGGGGGGGTACCCCCCTCGTTTCAGCACACTGCCAGCACAAATTCGGTGGTGTCTTGATTTCAGGGGGAAGGGGTAGCCACCCTCGTTTCAGCACACTGCCAGCATGAACTCTGTGGTGAGCTGGTAACGTGCTGAAACGAGAGGGGGTACCCCCCCTGAAATCAAGTCACCACCGAATTTGCGCTGGCAGTGTGCTGAAACAAAGGGGGGGTACCCCCCCTGAAATCAAGACACTTCCCGGATTTGAGGGGGGGGGCCTGAAATCAAGGCGTAAAAGGGCTATTTCGGCCGGAGCATCGTCCGGGCCGAATGCCGATTAGCTAGGATAGGGAAGAGTGTCATATATACTCTTCCCTATTATGTACTCTTGATAGTACTGAACTGAGGGCGTGGGGTAGCGTTCAGTGTACCCCCCTCGGTTCAGTACTACCCCTCTGTTGAGTACTATGTCTTAATGCCCTTTAATGGCCAGAGCATCTCACTCTAGGCAGCCTGATTCTGACACCTAGTTTTTTGACCATTAAATATAAAGATATAAGCTTTCTGAAAAACCAATTTGCAGTTCAGCTGAATAGAATGAAGAAATCAAGTTTTATGGCCCCCGATTGGGTATTCATCACGTGATGTGCCAAATGGCACCTCTTGGAATTAAAGGGTTATAAGAAAAACTGAATCCAGAAATTGTTGATCCGCTAGCTCAAAAATGAGCTACTTGAAGCTAATATTACCAAAAAATTGCAACCAGGCAAAAAATATTGCAATATTTGCGATTCAACATTTCCTTCTTAACCCTTTAATGCCCAGAGCATCTCACGCCAGGCAGCCTGATTCTGACATCTTCTAAAGTCTGACCAAAAAATGCTGGACCCTGAAGGCGTAGTTTTATTTTGACTGAACCGTAAGAGCTAACCCCATGAACCCATATATCAATCGATAGCTCTTGGCGAGATGAATGCGTTCCCGTAGTTACTTCCGGTCTATCTCCGGTCACCGGAAAAAATACCGGAAAAAATCGTGTTTGAGCAAACCGTAATAGCTACTACCACATGTTTGGTATCAATCGAAAGCTCTTGATGAGCTAAGGTCATTTCCGGTGTCATATCCGGTCTATATCCGGTCACCGGATACTTGAAGTAAAAAATCTGTTTTCAGCTTTTCGTTGCAGATAGAATGCTAAATCCAATAACAGTTCGAGAACACCTAACAAAGATGTCTTACTGAAAATTTCATGCTTGTACGTCTAATGTCCGGTCAGTTATGGGCGATTTCCGGTTTTTTCCCAACCGGATATAAACTTGTTCCAGAGTCCGGCTTTACGCAGTATGGTCATGTAGGATATCATTCGAAAGGTCTCAGCGAGTAGATGTTGAATATGCTAAAAATTCCGGTCTATGTCCGGTCACCGGATGTAAAATAAGCAAAAACCGGTTTTGTCACTTAGGCACATCCGGTGACCAGAATTTTTGTAATATGCATTAATATCATTGTTCTAATCCTAAACTGAAAGTTTCATGCCTCTACCATTACTAAAAGTTGATTTATCGCATGTTTCCGGTTAACTAGACCAACCGGATATGCCCTATCGTACCCCATTTTCGTTTTTGAATGTTTTTGAAGAGGTAGAGGCATGAAACTTTCAGTGTAGGATTAGAACAATGATATTAATGCATATTACAAAAATTCCGGTCACCGGATGTGCCTAAGTGACAAAACCGGTTTTTGCTGAGTTTACATCCGGTGACCGGACATAGACCGGAATTTTTAGCATATTCAACATCTACTCGCTGAGACCTTTCGAATGATATCCTACATGACCATACTGCGTAGTGCGTAAAGCCGGACTCCGGAACAAGTTTATATCCGGTTGGGAAAAAACCGGAAATCGCCCATAACTGACCGGACATTAGACGTACAAGCATGAAATTTTCAGTAAAACATCTTTGTTAGGTGTTCTCGAACTGTTATTGGATTTAGCATTCTATCTGCAACGAAAAGCTGAAAACAGATTTTTTACCTTAAGTATCCGGTGACCGGATATAGACCGGATATGACACCGGAAATGACCTTAGCTCATCAAGAGCTTTCGATTGATACCAAACATGTGGTAGTAGCTATTACGGTTTGCTCAAACTCGATTTTTTCCGGTGACCGGAGATAGACTAGTTTTTTTTACCATTGCTCCAGTTACGTGCATCGGAGAGGGATCGCAAAACCACCATTCGATAGAGAACTGAATGAAAAACAAAACATTATAGCTGATTAAGGGTCTAGGACGGACCGTTTTTGAGTTATAAGCGCTCAAAGTTGAGAATTTGTGAAAAAATGAGCCCTCAACTGTAAAAAAATGTACCTCAACCTAAAGTATTAACTCAAAAGCCGTGCGCATGCTATAGTTGAAGGCTAGCAATAGAGTACAACATTTGTTGCATCTGATGCACCCAAACTTGACTGCTGGCGGCGCAACCCAAACTCTTAATGAGGTCACGAAGAAAATACTACGTTTGCGATGAATAAAAGTCAAATTTGCACATTGCTTAAGGAAGCATGGGTTTTGTTGTGTGGCAGTAGGTTTAAAATTTGGCCACTAAATATAAAGATCTACACTTTCTGAAAAAACAATTTGCAGTTCAGCTGAATAGAATGAACATGTCAAGTTTTATGGGCCCCGATTGGGTATTCATCCCGTGGTGTGCCAAATGGCAGCTCTGGGAATTAAAGGGTTAGGTATAAGAAAAACTGAATTCAAAAATTGTTGATCCGCGTGCTCAAAAATGAGCGATTTAAACCTAATATTACCATGATTTCACGAGATTTTTCACAGAGTGATTTTGTGGCCGTGCCCACCCCTAAAAGTTCAGTTTTAGTTACATAAATAAAAACAAACCCAAGTTCTGTCTTGACGTTCACGAGTATTTGGAATATATATACCTAGTACCTACAGTAAACCCGTACCGTACGAACAACCAAACCAAATTGTTCTACGAATGTTTACTACAAAACATATACAATGACTTTAAACATAAATAAATTCATAATGGACGACTCACGTTTGAACGTGTATACCAGCATTTAATTATAAGACGAACTGTGAACTCAACTGTAAATTTACAAACTAACAAATCACAAGTCCAGAGTCTACAACAGAGTACAACTTACATATTACAAGTTTCTATTAACCACTGCTATTCCAACATTTGCTTTGACGTTTTTTCCAGATGGCAAATTTCTTATTGAAATTTCAGATTTGTTTTTGTAATAATTGTACTTTCGATTTCAATCAAATAAAACTAAAAACCTCATTGGCTGTTCTTAGTAGCTTCGTAAAAAATAATCAATGAAGACACTTCAGCCGGTCAGTAGCCATAGCAAAAGTCGGTTTCGCAGACACAAGTCATTCAAAATAGGCATCAAACAAGTCAAGTTAGAGGAGTCTCAAAAATACCATAAATAATTTCCAAAAAAATCAACAATAATAATCACATCTTCAAAACATTATATGACAATCAAAACCAGGACAAAATAATATAGAAGTAATTTACACTGTTCATGACGAAAAATAAAAGAAAGCGGTGTGGATTTCTGGTTCACAACTTACTATGCAAAGATAATGACAAAGACATACCTGAATGATACTTAATTAAAAGTTAAAACCCACCCATTCAGATGGCGATTTTACGAATAAATACGTACAAATGTGTCTATATAAAATCATAGGCCCACGATCAGTTTGCTCCATGAAATTAATGGAATTCCAACAAACTTTTGTGATGGTATGCAAGGCAGTCTTGGCTAACTGTTGCTAAACTAAAACTAAGGGCAACGTCATAAAGCCTGTTTCACACGAGGGCGCATTTTGCTCCATGGCGCATTATTTCACATGTGGGCGCACGCTAGCTATGTAATACGAGTAGAATTTTTCGTTACGATGTTTCAATTTTTGTTGAAAAAGAATGCCTTACGGTCGATTTATACTTCCGCAGGAGATAAGGAAAAACGAACAAAGGGCACACAGACAAAGCCCGTTTCGTCCGCATTTGCGTTCCATGCTATTTAGGGCCAACGGACATATATACTGCTGTACGGGAATCTATTCATAATTGCAAGTTTGCCGGTATGTCCTCCATAATGGCAGAGTCGAACTGAATTTAACTATGCCACACAGGCGGAAAAATTGAAATGGTGCTTTCTTTCGGACATACGAATGAAATTAAGGCATACATGTATGATGAGGACCCCACACAAATCGAGGAGCCAAGGCGAAGAGGATTGCAAAAATTTGTGCAATACTGGGTAAAATTGGCTCTTAATTTTGGAAATTTAGCATTTGGTTCATCAAAGGGGAGAGTCCTCAAAATTTGGCCGGAAAGGCTCCCCGAAAGTTTCACCCCATTAGGCTCGATTCATACTTCCGTCCGTATGTCCGTTCAGCCGACAAAATGACGAAATAATGACGTCACCGGCGCTGGCTGATCCACTGCACTAGGCTGCTAGTGACGTCATTCTGCCGGCTGAACGGACATACGGACGAAAGTATGAAACAAGCCTTACATGTACGATGAGTGAAGGCCAAACGGATATACGGCTGCCGACGGGATGAATCAAACATCCGTTCTATCGTCAGTTTATCCGTACATCCCTTGTCATCCGTCATGTATCAATGTCCACGAAGAAACATGAAGCGAACTGATCAGTGATTCAGATTGTAAGCATGCCTACACCAGACGAGTTTAGCCAATCTTAATTCACCAATCAAATGCAGCAATCTTAAATTAAGCTTGTCTCATATTTTACACTGGGCGCCGGGTTTAAAGAGTCTGTTGAAAAAATACTACATAATATTATGTTCACCAGAACGGACAAGAATAAATCAGAGCTGAGACTTTTGGGGAAAGCAGTCATTCCCATTCGGTTGTCCCCGGAGGCTTGGATGTTAGGTCGTACATCACTCGGGATATTAGGGGCAACGACTGCATTTGCTCAACCATCTCTAATACTACCTAAAATATAACAAATATCCGAAGTAGATAAAAGTTTCTTAATATTCTACAATAATGAGTGCGTCCAGTACAATATTTGTATGTCCGTTAATGCAATATTATATTTATTTAATAGAATGGCTCAAATTAAACTGTCTGATCTCATCTCGGCCAAACCTCGACTAAACGTGTAAAGTAGGAATAGACTTAGTAGTACAAAAACACCTTTTATAATAATACAGATGTATTTTTAAAGTATTGTGTGTGTGTGTGTGTGTGTGTATTTTTGTTTGCCTTTTCCAATGTTTCAGCAAAAAATAAATGAGATAAGAACTTGCCTAAATTTTTTAATAATTTCTCAATGAATTTAGCTGCCTGCACTATATCGAAAGAGGAGTGTTTCACTTTTCTTACCAAAATGAGACACTATTAACATTATAATCAGCTGTATTGTCTAAATGTTTAGCTCTGCCTGGTGTGCGAATTTAGGAATTACTTAATATAGTGTACAGCCTGTTTAATGCTAGAAGTAGAAAGTGTAAAGTAAGTCTCAGTCGATTAGTGTACATACACGTCGAATTTCTCTATTATATCCCTAGGGCCCGCAATACCGGTTGGGCATAAATCAACCCTTAGTACATAAATCAACTCGGTCACAAATACTTCAGTCACTACCTGCTGCTTGATGTGTTTTCCTGGCTGTGCTGCGATACCGGTCATGAAATCGTTGGTGAGGAATGTTCGGATGACGACTGACCAGCGAACGGACGGACTGGCCCCCGAGCCCACTGGCCGGTCGAAGTGAATTGGCACCAGGATCACCGGCATCTGCAACACCACCCACCTCCATCAAAATATAACAACTAGTCAACTGGCTACATACAACAGGTCAGGGTAGGGTACCCTCTATTCTGGGTAAAAGCCCTTCTGTTCGTGTTTCGCCTAAAAACATCAAAATCTCAAATTCAAAAATCTGACCCCTTTCGACCCCCTGTGAGGGTACGCTTAGGAAGGGGGTCCAGGTGGGTTCTAGACAAAAAAGTGAACCTCGGACTCGTATTCAGGGTCTCAAATCAGAATTTCTCTTTCGAAAAATTGACCCCGGCTGCCCCTTTGATCTATTATTTCATCAGCATAACCTGCAATTACTTTTACTTTAATCGCTTCTTTTAATATGAAAGTTAAGGCGTGTGTACTTGGCTAATCGAATTGACAGCGTCGTGTTTAAGTAGGACTTTGGTAGCCCGGTCGTCGGCCTCCTGCAGCAGACGGATGACGTTCTGGGAGAGCAGGGTCGGCGTGATGTCCACTATGCTTTCGCTCACCGGGGGGCCGAACAAATACACTACTCTAAAAAAACAGAACAATATTATAGAACCAACATTTTTTGATAGACTAACGGACTATTTTACATTATATTATTATGAAAATGGTCTTTCAAAACGGGCAGTAGTTTGGCTACAATAGGAAAGTCAGCTGATCTTGTGCGGAAAAAATGCTACCAAGCTTTTTACCATAAAAGACATATTTTGTAACCAAACAGGAAATCGCCGGTCGTTAAGTGACATGGTAAAACTGGAATTCGAAAATCAGATCTTAACAGTATCTCTCTTGACATGGCCGCAGTCATCACAAATTGCCCTGGTAACCTCACTCAATCTGTACTATCTGTTCCAGAAAAATCACTATTAATATAAAAAATGGTGCAATAAAGTTGTCCTTTCCGACTAGACAATTCTGGCAATCTCCGTACTTGGATTCGGCTGGGAAAAAGGTGTTATAACCGTGATGCTCTTACGTTGCACACTCAACGATAACGTTTCACACTTGACGATAACTTGGAAACCACTAAAAAATTTCCACAAGGAGCCACAATACTTGAACCTGTTAATATTATGACATATTCTTGGTATGAGTCGTGCTAAATGCAGAAGACTGTCCCAAGGAATTGGGTTGCTATCCGCAGACAGGGCTACCACATAGCTGTAGCTTCGCGCGTCGCCCTGCAACAAATTCATAATATGATCTTTCTGTATTTTCAGCTTTTTCGTTATTTAAATATCCAATTTTATATGATTTGTAACTGTCTTAAAAAAATGTTAATGTACATACAGTGCTTTCTTAGCATATATAATCAAAACTGCTATATTTCAGACCAGGCTTTACCTGCACACCAACACTTTTGATTGGCAGCAAAACAGCGTGGAAGTTGTGTTCTTTGGTGATGGATCGCAGACGATCACACTCGCTCTGGTTCAGGGAGCTTTTGATCCCAGCTACCAAAGCGTGCTGCTGAAACACAAGTTACAGCTAGGTTACCGTGACAGGTGACTATTTGTTTCGCACAAGCACTGGACTATTGGCTTGATGCTTCAAACGGAATCAATCTCGAAAAATGATGATGTCACGAATGCTCTAAAGCACAGGTGCACACAGGGGCGGCAGTAACCACCCTCCGCATTAGAGTGGTCGGCACTTCCCCACCTCAGACAGCAAGCAGCTTTCACCTCAGCCCCTAACGGCTGGAAACGTACCCCTAAAAAGAAATCGGAAACCCGCAATCCTGTTGGTTCGAAAAAAGCCCCCCGACAATGAGTTTGAAATTGCGAAAATCCGGCTATCCCAAAATAAGCAAAAACCACACCATACCATACCCCCTCACCCTCCCATGCATCTCAGCTCTCAAGACAAGCAATTTGAGTCAGAACTTCTTAGAGAAAAATCCACAACAAAGTCATTATCACGAACTCAACAACGTTTTATCATATTAACATGCTTATTAGCAACGCAAGATAGTTATTTCTTTTTTAACCTTCTGTTCGCTCTCGGAAAACTGCGCAATGGCCCTGAGCATGAGTTGAGTGGTAGTAAAGTCTTCCCCCCTGAACGGGTCTGTGGCACACAAAATACGAATCGCAAGGCCAGGACCTATAATAATAATTGTTACATTTTCGTTTTGACGACCTCAGCAAATCCACGCACATTAATTGAAGTCTCGTCACGAAAAAATCGTAATTATTAAATAACCCTCTTTCAACTAGTGACAAATGGTATCGGTAGGAGGAAAATTGCCGCTACTGTGCCACAAGACCCAAGAGGCCACGAGCATGGTATCAAGAGTACATAATAGCGTGTCACTCTATATAGAAGAAGAGTGAGACACTCTTCCTGCCTGTGTTCTGGCAAAGGCAGATGCGCTGGTCGTGTTCAGGCTACATGTTGACATAAGAAGCAAGCTCCTATTCTCTGATTGGCCAGACGCCGCTGCACGTGCTCCAATCATAAAACGAGATAGGGATAAAAGGTTAATAACTCGTTATTCATTTATAGTCTGCTTGCAAAAACATTAAAAAGGTTCGCAAATACCTTTGGGGATATTTTGGCAAACTTTCAGCGAAATTGATTGAGAAACTGTTAAGAAATTCAGAAAAGTTTCTCAATCAATTTCGTTGAAAGTTTGCCAAAATATCCCCAAAGGTATTTGCAACCTTTTTTAATGTTTTTGCAAGCAAATAAGGAGTTATACACCTTTTATCCCTATCCCGTTTTATGATTGGAGCAGGTGTACAGGCGTCAGCCAATCAGACAATAGGAGCTCGCTTCTGATTGGCCTGTCACATGTTGCACAGAATGTCAACATGTAGCCTGAAAACGACCAGCGCATCTGCCTGCGCTAGAACACAGGCAGGCTGGTGAGTGTCTCACTCTTCTTCTATATAGAGTGAGACGCTATTATGTACTCTTGATAGTATTATTGTATTTTTAGCTAACTGAATATCCTCTCTCAAAACGTATGCCGCTTCTGAGCTACTTTCTACGAGACCAGGAGCCTATCTTTAGCGTCTGTTTTTCAACTCCATTTTCACTACTTCAAAGCCATTTCCCAGAAAAGCTCTCAGCGAGCAGCGAGGCGTTGTATCGGCGAGGAAATGGGTGGATTTCACAAAGCTGGTTTTACTAAACCATTGGTTTTACGTACGTTTTGCATGGTTTGCACATAATTTCATTACGAAATATCGTCTGATTCGTTACGAATTTCGTAAATTTTCTTAAACCATTGGTTTATCTCAGTTGAAATTTCAAACCTGCAGCGCAGCAGGTCTCTGTTTTGCTGATGGTTTATGCCAATGGTTTAAGAACATCTGAGAAATTCGTAACGAATCAGGCGATATTTCGTAATAAAATTATGTGCTAATCATGCAAAACGTACGTAAAACCAATGGTTTAGTAAAACCACCTTTGTGAAATCCACCCATAGTGTTTAACACCAAAAACGCACATTATTTATGCGTATCTGCGATATAGCAGCTTACCAGGGAAGGGATGTCTCATGACTATCGATTTTGGCAATCCCATGTCCAGCCCGATCTGCCTCACTTCGTCCTTGTGAAAGTCTTTCAGAGGCTCGATTACACGGCCCTAAAAATAATACCATATTGTCATATTTCTTAACAAACGGAAAAATGAAACCGAATCAGTCAGTCAGAAGTAAGGAAAATCTTACTTATTTAATTCGTCCTGAATAATAGAAAGAAGTTGGTTAAATATACCTACGCCAAGTGCAAAATATACTGTTGAATCAATAACGAGACAATAATTACGTACTGCACAGTGCACACTATCCAACGTCACTCCGTGTTGAAGCGTGATTACAGTAGCTATTAAATAAATCTCCCCGTGACAATTCAAACCACCAGAACTAATTTCAAGCACCAACCCGTTGTCTTAGCTCACGGACGAGCTCTGTGTCATTGTGGTGCGTCTTGATGGCATCAGCGGCACTGCTGGCCAGCGCGCTTGCACTCTCAATCAGATCGGGGCGCAGGGTACCTGAATAAAAAAACAAATATGTAAAAAATAAGAAGGATAAACAATGTGGTTATACGTTCACTCTTATTTTTTGAAAACTGTTAGTGTTGGGTAATGATTCGATAGCGTTTCTAAAAGGCCACCAAGCAGCAGATCTGGTGATGCTGCTTTTTTCAACATGAATGTGCAATTCAAAAATTTCAGTTCTGCGTTTTTTAACGTTCACAATGTAATTAAAACTCTCCAGTTTGTCACCTGGTTTATTTTTCCTCTTTACCTTGCGCCAAAATAACTTCGTCGGGATCAAGCTGCAGCTTCTCCACTATTTCGTCCATTACCTGAAAGAAAACAGAAATATTCAGTCACAACCGTATAAAATATAAATGCATTTTTTTACATTAAACAGAGATAAATCATCTAAGCGCTGCAGGCTCTCCAAAAGTATTTTTGTGATATTAACCTTTTTTTTCAAAAGATGTTCGTACACGTTTTTAATAAATTCTTTTAATTTAAAACCAGAACTCGCACAACGTTAACACTTCCACCATTTCATTTTAAGCGTAAAAATTTTTTTGTCAGGTTTTGCGCAAATTATGCTCTTTAGGTGGCATGCATAAAGGCAGTCTTAGCTCAGTCTTGATAAACGCAGATTAAGGGCAACATTCTAATCTATATAATCAAGTAGAATTTTTCGATACAATATTCTCAATATTACTGAAATAGAACGTTTAAGCTTGTTTTAACGTTAAACTTTATGCATTCCAGCCACTATGTCTAGGGCAATAAGCGATTCATACTTACAGCCGTATGTCAGTTTATCCGGCAAAAGTACAAAATAATCACGCCACACGCTGATCTTTTCACGCATTAGTGGCCTGATGATTTCGTATTTTTGCACGCTGAACGGACCATAAAACAGCACCATCCAGATAAATGTATGTAATAGTTCAGGCTGTATAACACTGCAACTAACCCGAATAAATGTATTGCCAATAATTTTGCGCTTCCACTCTGGATCCACGCATCGATTGAGCGCAGGGGTGGGCACGCGTTGTCCATTGCCCAGCAACACTGACGTCGTGGCGTTGTAGAAGAGATGCGCGCGAGGGTGCACTGCAAAACACATCGCAGGCAATTATAGAAGTTTGAGAACAGACTTTTACCAAGCAAACATAAGCCTTAAAATCGCATCGGGTCAGAACTTCTTAGAGTAATAATCAGTGAAGACATCAAGCATAAATATTATGTTCATCATACCCGATTTGACTAGACTAAATTACTTATAG
This sequence comes from Trissonchulus sp. WLG1_4, assembly GCA_030248245.1. Taxonomy (NCBI): domain Eukaryota; kingdom Metazoa; phylum Nematoda; class Enoplea; order Enoplida; family Ironidae; genus Trissonchulus; species Trissonchulus sp. WLG1_4. Next base: position 54,854 of record JASANF010001806.1, on the reverse strand, counting down.
TTATGAGAAACACAGGGCAACTTCGCATCTAACCCTGTAGGAAACATATCCAAATTAAGTAACACTGCAATAGATCAATTTATTAATAAATTAAATTTTGCTTGTCACAAACTGACAGCTCACCTCTCAGGTGCAAGCCCGCCTGTCGCAAGCTCTGAGTGACTTGTTGTGACTCTTGTTTGCGCATAAACCCGTTGTCTATATGTACCGCAATGACCTGGTCCCGACCCAGGGCTTTGTTCAACAGGGCCGCGCACACTGTTGAGTCCACGCCGCCGCTCACAAACACCTGAACCAAACACGACAACTATTAATATACGTCATTTGGTCATAAAAAACTCGGTATATAAGAATGTTTGGGAGTATCTCAAACTAAAAATTTACCCCTGCTGGCTGTAAAAGGGTTCAAAAACGAGCAGTCCAAAAAAAACGGTAAAATCACAAAATATTGCACAAACTTTCTCATTTTTAAAAAATTTAGACATTCATGTCTCCTAACCGTCCGGACAAGCGCCCCAAAATGACCCAAATGCCAAAAGCAAAGCCCCCGAGACACCATGTACACGTACGAGCATAAGACTACAATTATAGCATTATACCAGGGTTTGCGGTCTCGGTCTCGGTCTCATAAAAAAACCCGAGACTAGGCTGGTCTCGGTCTCGGTCTCGGTAGGAAAACCGAGACCTGCCATAGGGTGGTCTCGGTATTTCAGATGAGACTTGAAGTTTTCAAAATTTTCCAAAATCACGAAGATTTTTTTACAATTTATTTAAGTTTCCAAATAGAATGCCAAGCATGAAATGGTCCAAACTGTCTGCTGCAGAAGAATGTCAGGTCACCCGCAAACTTTGGCTAACTTCAAGTTCAAACTTCGCATATTAAGCTAGATTTTTTAGTCAAAGTTTGAGCTAGAATGGTTGTCTGACTGAGCGATGTTACATTTGTATGTGGAACCTCTTAACAAGCATACGTACGTTGGTTAAACAGTGAAAATAAAACGCCCGGCCTGTGACATGCGAAGTGTGCGAAACTTTTAAAAATAACCAAAAGTTGACAGAATATCTGGAAAGTAATCCTCATAATCATGTATTGCCACCGTCAATCACCTACTCTCATGCATCCGGTCCTTACAATGTTGAGTTTCTTGCAAATTCGCAAGTCATACACTCATACAACCTAACCCAATGGTCACTTTTTTGTAACTTAATTACCTATTTTTCACATTTCGAAGTTTTTGTAACTTAATTACCTATTTTTCACATTTCGAAGTATCTCAAATTTTTAAAATTGAAATTTGAAAAAAGGTCCCCCAAAAGCTGGTCTCGGTCTCGTAGGTCTCGTTTGGGTGGTCTCGGTTGCCTGGTCTCGGTCTCGGTTGCAAACCCGAGACTTGCCAACCCTGCATTATACTTAAAATATTATAAAGGTTATGACTTACCAACACTTTTTTATTCTTCACTGTTTCACGAATTTCATCGATGCACATTTGTTCTCGGTTTTTAATCGTATAGCTCGGCCGGCATTTAGCAATATCGAATAGAAAATTTTGCATAATCTTCTTCCCACTAGGGGTGAGATCAACTTCAGGGTGAAACTGCAAGCCATAAATGTTCTTTGAATCATTTCCTATTCCTGAAAAATAAAAAAGTGTTGCATAATCACAAAAACAAATTGCCAACAGAGATGCACGGGGGGAATCGGCGAGGGGGGTGTTTCATAAGTTTTCGACTTTCAACTCATTTTTGGGGTACTTTTTTGGCCACGGGCGAAAAATTTTTGCAATTATTTTTCAATTTTGTTTCAATTTTTTCAATTTCATACCTGCCACGACTTCTTCTGACACTGCTATCACAGAAAACCCGTCGGCCGGTTCCACTACTGAGTCGCCATGCGTCAGTAGCACAGTTTCACTGTCTGATAAACCTCTGAAATAAATATAAGTGCAGACAGGGCGTAGTCACTGAGGGCGGAGTGCGTCGGTCAAAATTAAACGATTTAAAATTCGATGCAATGCTAGAAATCACCTATATGTTAGGTCAATATAAACAACTCATTTTTTCTTCAAACTTCAAAAAGTAGACACAGGTATATATATGTTTCATAATGTACGTTAACTGTTTAAAGTTGAACTAAAACTTACAGTTATATAATTCAAGCTGAAATGCAAATTCATAGCTTAGACTTACACAAATTTGAGCTACAAATTTAACCTAGAAAACCTAGAAAACTAATTATACAGTAAAAACCGTCGTAAATTTCTCAACTTTCAACAATTATAAGACTAATATTTACCTTCACCGGATTAAACGGATTGCGCTTAATTTGGTCAAAATTGTTAAATGGACAACGCAAAAAACGAGGTCAACTGCTACATTTTGGTCGAAATTGAACCCAATCCCAAGTACTACCAATATTGAATGGACGCATGTTAGTAGTTACGCATGACGCGTAACATTAGTGTGCGTAGCTGGTCCGTTTAGTTTGGTCACTAACTGAGGCACTAAAAGTTAGTCCGAAAGATTATGACAGCGCTTAGCCGAACTAAAATTAACTCACTTAAATCAGTAACAAAATAGGCTCCCAGCCACAGCAAACAAAGTCTTATAGCGAAGTGATAGCAACAACAAATTAAAATAAATTTATATATTTCAAAACTTACGAGAAAAGTTTAGACTTGGTATCAATTTTAACTTCGTACTGACCATCTTCTCGCCCTAGGCGTTTCTCCACTTTGCCACCAAACTCTTTATTAATCATCTAAAACACAAACAGGAAGCCCAATTATATACTGTATTTTTTGTCAATGCTATATCAGTTTGAGTAAGCACTGAACAAACCGTACACCGGAGGTATGGTATGACATGAGTCCCAAAAGGGCAAGTAAAAACAATGTCTCAAAAAATTTTGGTATCGAGCGCGAGCGTTTATATTGTTGAAGGAAAGCACGAAAAGTACTAACGTGAAATAAAGTGAAGTACTACAAAAATACATAAATCTATACCTGAAAGCCGTAACAAATTCCCAATATAGGCAACCCGCAATGAAATATCTGAGAATCATAAGCCGGCGCATCAGCAGCGTAAACTGACTTTGGCCCACCACTAATAATTATTGCTCTGAAAAGCAGACGAAAATAAATTGTTATATTGAGATTAAAATATATAATTAATTGGAAAACTCATTTAATACGGCGAAGTAATATTACATAATGAACGGCCAGTTTAACCAACAGACATAATAGACGAAGCAACATCAACTGTGTACACACTGTATTAGCTTAGCTGAAAATAATTCGATACTTGGACAAGATAGACAATATACAACTGCCGTAAAAACTTTATACTTGTATCCCTTCTGAACTAGAAGATCTGCTTTGGTGTTGAGTGGCAGTATCACAGCGTCAACTGCAAGTTCACGGACTCGACGGTCAATTACCTACGAAGACAAAAAACAATCAAACTTCTAAAAAAGTATCAAACTTTTATAATATAATATAACATAACACGTTATCTATATATAACGTGATACAATGATATATACTGCACTTTCAGTTAATCAGAATATATAGACATCATTTACCCGATTGACGGAAGTCAAGTCTAAGTCACGGAAAATTAATCGATTGGATAATCAATATTAACACCATTGCAATCACTTGTAATGTGATGAGCTACAAAGAAAAGTGAGAATTTAAGCGATTATATATATACCGTAACAACTTGCCATATATACATGTATATAACATGCATGAGGGGAATGAGGGGACCCGAAAATGTTGCCATATAGTCGCCTCACAAATTTGGACCCCGTTTTTATGCAACTTGCGTATGTATATATATTGTCAATATATTATAAATACATATATAATTAATACCTTCCCATATTGTGCGCCGCAGTCCAAAATAGCCACTTTTTCAATCAACAAATTGTCTAGGGGAACACCGTTGACTTGCTCTTGGTGTTGTTCGGCGGGATTGTGAACGGCTGCCATAATCTTAAAAAATCAATAAAAAGTTACAAACGTTAAGTTGGAATTCAATAAATATATACATACATACATAATATAGAAAAAAAGTCCCACTCCCCCTTCCCCCACAAATCAAGGGCCAGGATCATGATATCATGAAAATGAAAAATACGAGGGAGGGGTGAGCCTCGGGGAGGTATGCGGAATTGCGGAGCAACTTTTCTTAAACCTGTTCTTTCTTTAAACCAACCTTTTCTTAAACTAAAAGTGTTTGCCGCCAAAAAAACAACAAATGAACAACTAACAGGCTGTGACATATCCATTCCTTCTCCTTCCCCACTGCAGCTGTGATCTTCCGCCGGTCGTTTCATTCGCCCCTTTCCACAGCTCAAACAGCAACCCGTGATGAGCCAATTTTTTCCTCCAATTGCGCTGGCACCAACTTGATATCTGACCAGATAATTATATATGCGACCAAACTTTTAATCGATTCTTTCAGTAGCCTCTGAAAAAAATATATTTTGATTATATATATTATATTATATATATTTCGAAACTTTAGGGGGGCTTGTCCCGACTTTTCCGGGGCTTGAGCAGACAAAAACGCAAAAATTTCGAATTTCTGCCAACAGAAAAATTTTCGGCAAGAACGGATCTCTATGCAATCAGCGAAATTGGATCAACATCGAAACAAACGCCGATCTAATCCTCATAGGGCTATAGATCTATTTAATGGATCCATTTTTGTATTGTTACACGTAAATTTTAACAACAAATCAACTTAAAAAGCATAAAAGTGAACCAGTATTCCACAGCATAAAACTTTTAGGCAATAATCCAGGCCTTTGAGCTGTTCTATTTGAGCCACGAAAGCCTTTCTCTAGATGCAATTCTAACATTTTTTTGGCGAAAAGTATATAATATGGCGGTTTTCCCATTTTTTTGTGAAAATTCTATGGAAAAATTGTTTTAAATTCAACTAGAGTCCAATTCTGAATTGCGTTGTAAATTAATTCTTCTTCAAAGGTTGAAATATCCACACTGAATGGCAGTGTTTGATTTGAATACACTTTGCAGTTTGCAATGCCAGGACCAATCACTCTTCTGTCGACTTTGGAACCCCCTCAGTAAACTAATATATAAACTGATGGCGAACTTACCCCACCTTAGTCCTACACTCCTTCCTACCCCACCATAACAAATTAGACGAATTTTAAAACAGAAAAAGTGGCTATTATGGTAGTTATCGCATCTATTTAGTGCTGGGGCCGTATTCTCAAAATTACCTGCAGGTAAAGTTAGGCTAACTTTACCCACAGGTAAAGTGAAGGTAAAGTCGTATTCTCAAACAATGCTTAAAGCCAATGTGATAGCTAAGGTTACCCGTAATATTCGGTCCAGAAAAGTGCTTTATCTTGTTTCGCAGCTAAAGTTAATGTATTGTGCAAACTTTTAACCTCAACCGTCGACGTTAACCTTGTTTTCAATTTTAACTTTACCTTTACCCACAGAATTAACTTTACCTTCACCTTACCTGTGGGTAAAGTTAGCCTAACTTTACCTGCAGGTAATTTTGAGAATACGGCCCCTGAAGAAGCGTAATAACCATTGAAGAGTCACCAGTGAATAATAATAACTTTACAAGACGCAAGATTTAAAATTACACTTCAGAACAACTTTACCGTAATTTTTGGACACCGGAAAAAAACCAGTTTTTTTCTGGCCATAATTTTTTTCCGGAAAAAACCCAACCCTGGTTTGCAGAAGCTGCAGCCTCCGATACAGTCTACACTGCTGTCCAAGAACGAACAGGTGACATTAGTTTTTTGGCCTATCTGCAGTCTCGAAAACCATCAACTGTTTGCTGTCTTCTGAGACAGAAGGGTATACAAGGACATTGATTCAAAAAAAATACTAAAAAAATAGGTCCACTATTTTCCCCCCAAGGCCAAATGCATTTAACCCCCACCAAAAATACTATCGATTTATTCAAAATCAAATTTTGCGACCGCTCGCAGACAAGTTGCATTCATGTGCCAAACTTTAAGGTGGCGCTTCTAAAATGTGGGTTTTGGCCAATATTTTAAAAACGCGCAAAAATAACCATGCCTCGTAAGAACAAAAGTAGTTCAGAAGTTAATTTCCTTTAATTTGATGCCCATATCACATGAAAATTTTTTTGAAATTTTTGAGCTTTTTGAGCAAGAAAAAATTTTACAAGCCAATGCACTTACACGTATGCAATGATTTTGAACGATTGAAAAACACTAGCAGCTATGTTTTATTTGAACATAATTAAAATTTTTCGGTGTTTTATTGAGTGTGGTGTAAAATTTTTGTGAAATAACGAAGTATCTCCTGCATGAAACCGAAATATAATGAATACAAACAAGATTTTACAAAACACAAATTTTTCGGTTGATATTTTAAAAAATTGGCTAAACGAGAATTGGTGGCACTCCTGGGGCCCTATTCTCAAAATTACCTGCAGGTAAAGTAAGGCTAACTTTACCCACAGGTAAGGTGAAGGTAAAGTTAATTCTGTCGGTAAAGGTAAAGTTAAAATTGAAAACGCGATTAACGTAGACGGTTGAGGTTAAAAATTTGCCCAATACATTAACTTTAGCTGCGAAACAAGATAAAGCAGTTTCCTGGCCCGAAAATTAAAGGTAACTATAGCTATCACGTTGGCTTTAGTCAATGATTGAGAGTACGACTTTACCTTCACTTTACCTGTGGGTAAAGTTAGCCTAACTTTACCTGCAGGTAATTTTGAGAATACGGCCCCTGAAATGTGGGTTTTGGCCATTATTTTGAAAACGCGCAAAAATAAACATGCATCGTAAGAACAAAAGTTGTTCAGAAGTGAATTTCCTTCAATTTGATGTAAATATCACATAAAAAATTTTTTGAAAATTTTTGAGCTAATTTCAGCAAGAAAAATAGATTTTCACGGAAACGCCTTCACAAGCCAGTGCATTTACACGTATGTAATGAATTTGAAAGGCTGAAAAACACTAGCAGCTGTGTTTTACTGAAACATACTTAAAAATTTCGATATTTTATTGAGTGTAGTGTAATTTTCTTGTGAACTAACGCAATAGTTTTTGCATGAGACAGAAATATAGTGCGTGTGAATACAAACGCAAATTTTTGGCTTGCGATTTTAAAAAACTGGCTCAACAGAAAAAGTTAAAATTTGGCACATAAATGCACCTTGTCGTCTTCGAGCGGTCCCAAAATTTGATTTTGAGCAAATCAATAGTATTTAAAAAATTTAGTCAAATTTATGTTTTTCGAAAATCGCGATTTTAGTGTTTCTCAGTATATCGATCATATCCATGTAAAATGACTTTTTGCGACCGCTCGATCACGTTGAGGCAAACAAAATGAGCTATTGGTTGTGCAACAGCTAGTTAGTTGTGAAGAGAAATCGCAAGCCGAAATTCCACTCACGTTTGGTCTAGAGTGAATGCTAATTTGTATCAATCAACTTAATTTTTTGTATTTAAGCATACTTTTACACCAGCTTGCTATTGTGTATCTAAAACTGCCCCCAAACTGCCGTAATTTGAAAAGTCACATTTCAGGAGCGCCACCTTGAGGTGGCGCTCCTGAAACGTGGGTTTTGGTCATTATTTTAAAGCGCAGAAATAACCATACATCGTAAGAACAAAAGTTGTTCAGGCTTAAATTTCCTTCAATTTGATGTGCATATCACATGAAAAAAAATTGAAAATTTTTGAGCTTTTTTCAGCCAGAAAAATAGATTTTCACGGAAATAGCTTTACAAGCCAGTGCATTTACACGTATGTAATGATTTTGAAAGATTAAAAAAGACGAACAGCGGTGTTTTGCTTAAACATACTTAAAAATTTTCGGTGTTTTATTGAGTGTGGTGCAATTTTTTTGTAAAATAAAGCAGTAATTTATACATGATGCTGAAATAAAGTGCGTGTGAGTACAATTTTCGGCTTGCGATTATAAAAAAATGGCTCAACAAGGAAAGCTAAAATTTGGCACCTGAATGCAGCTCGTTGTCTTCTAGCGGTCGCAGTAAATTGATAGTATTTAAAAAATATAATTAAATTTTAGTTTTTCGAAAATCGTGATTTCAGTGTTTTTCAATATATCAAGCATGTTTTTCAAAAATGACATTTTGCGACCGCTTGATCACGTTATGACAAGCGAAATGAGCTATTGATTGTGCAACAGCTATTTAGCTGTGAAGAGGAATCGCAAGTCGAAATTCCACTCACGTTTGGTCTACAGTTAATGCTAACTTGTATCAATCAACTTCATTTTTTGTTTTTGGGCATACTTTAACATCAGCTTGCCATTGTGTATCTAAAATTGGCCGCAGACTGCCGTTTTTTGAAAAGTCACATTTCAGCAGAATTTGCACGTACTTCGAAAATTGTAAATTCTTGCTTTCACGGTTATATTGGAATTTAGCAAGGTGCGTGGTATCAAATTCAAAGTCCATCTATTAAAAAAAGAAAATTTAGGCAGTTTTTTTGATTATTCTTGTATATTGTGTCAAAATTTTATGTCTCAGCTCAAAACGTGCGATTTGGAATCTGTGCCATTTGGCAAAAAACCTTGGTTTTTTTATTGAAAAGGTGTTTAGCTTGTTGCATGTTTTTATTTTTCTGGCCGAAGGGCTTAATTTTACAGACGCTTGCTTCAACTATGTTTGTCTCTTTTTCAAAAAGGGAAGTAATTTAGTTTTATCTCGATTTTCTGCGCACGATTTTTTTAGTTTGGTCGTATTAAAAAAATGTTCACAAAAACGCAAATTTCAGATTTTGGATTTTTTTCAAAATTTTTTCCATTTTTAGTTATACACGTCAATCGACTGCTGAACACCTGCTGAACAACTTTTCTTCAAGAACCATAGGTTGAAAATAATTCGCCAAAAAACAGATTCTCGAAGCGCCACCTTAAGGTGGTACTAACGAATGTGCAGTGTTTTTCAACAGGCTAGTATTCAATAATTGGTTAACTTTAGACCATATTTCTATATCGTTAGAAATCGCTACTTTTCTTCTACATTTAAGGTGGTAGTAACGTTTTTGACAGTTTTGCAGGAGTAACACTTGACAACTTACGATTAATTTTCAATCAATAATTTATAGTACGCATATTAATTTAGGACACTATAACTTATTCTGAGATAAATGCTGTGCTAAAATAGCTTGACACAATCATTTTTAATTTTCACAGAAAATATTTTTCAGCCAGTTTCGACAATTTTTCGTAAATTTTATGTTTAGCTAAGCCAATGTAGTAGCTAGTCAAAACGGTCGTTTATTGAAAAACGAAAAAAATGACACACGGGCATGTCAAAAAACCTTCAATTTAGATGCCAAAACTTATCCTTCCGCTTTTCATTTTTTGAGATTACGTCACATTTATGTAACATTTCTTTTTGAACTAAAGTACATTAAACAAAAGTCCGCAAAACTTCACAACTAATAAAAGGATTTTGTTCAAAATTTGAGATAAATTGGCACACAGATGTGTCTACTTTATACTAACATTTCAAAAATTTTGTTTACTTAATTTTGCGTTACATCAATTTCATTCACAGAAATCAGTAAAAATGTACTTCCGTGGACTAAATCTCAAGTCTCGATGTTGCAATATTTTCATGCGTTATTTTACATGTTTTTATACAATTTCTGATGTGTTGATTTTTTTATTTGTATTAATTTAGCTTATTTCGTGAAATAATTAGATTCAAAAAATCGTATATTTTTCAAAATTTGAAAAATTTCAAAATTAAAAGTCCGTAACTTCTTTTCTGCATTATATAAATGCACCAAACTTAGCATTAACATTGACCCTGTTATTGGCTAAATTAGTGTAAAGAATGAAATCAGTTGGAATAGTTGGAATTACACTGTCAATTTTACAAGCAAAACATGAAAAATGCAAAAGTTCACGAAATTTGACTACTTTGACAGCTGACTAGCTTGTTACAGATTTAAGCTAGATAATGTGCATAAGTGTAGTTTCAGTCAAGTTCTTTAACGTGAAAAAGACAGCTATTAAATTCATTGAGTCAATCAAAAGTTATAGCACGTTATAAAAACTGTCGAAAACGTAACTAACTACCACCTTAAGCAAAGTTTTTTTGTACAACTGTAAAGATTATTTGTATGGCACGTGTTAAGATTTGACCAATTTGGCTTGTTTAAGCACTTTCAAATCTGGCCACTTTTTGAAGAGTTTAAAGAACAAAAAAATGTTAAAAATGGCACAAATATTTAAAAGTAAATTATCTAGACCCAAAATGCACGATTTTATGATTTGTCAATTATTAAATGAAACATACTGTTTCAAAGTAAAAAGTGTCTATTCACACTCAGTTTTAGGGTTCTATATCTGCGCAAAAATATAAGCAATTTGAAAAATTTTCATTTTGGGTCTAGAAAATTTGCAAAAGTTTATTCATGTTATTTTTTGTGTTTATGCGTTGCGCATGCGCTTAGAAAAGTGGCCGAAACTGTTAAATTTCCATTCTCCTGTTGTGTAATTTGGCTTGTTGGCTTGGCTTGCTCCTAAAAATTTTTCACGTGATCCCGCTAATTTCATTTGCATTTTGTGTATATGAATCCATTTTTTTATAGACTTTATATTCAAAAAATACAGTTTGAATCAACTAATTTTTTTTCAAAAATTTAAAAACCACTGCACATTTGTTAGTACCATCCTAAGGGCGCAACTGAGGCGGGGGGGGGAGAAATTCACACTGACATTTTTTCACCGTGAAAACACGTTTTTATACGTTTTCGCATGCGCTGAGTCCATTTTTAGCACTTTCCTTGCAAAAAAACGTTGATTTATACCTTTTCGAAAAAATTCAGTTTTTGTCGAAAATCACCGTTTTTCGACATATTAGGGCTAATCGTCGAAAATTATGACCAATACAGTCGTAATGTCAGCCTTAACTTTGATCGTCATAAAGTAACACATAATAATATGTAAGGCGACTCATGCCGCACCTACGAATGGCCCAAGCAGGAACAGAGGGTACCGACTATCTAGGGGAGAGTCATCCCTTGCCCGTAGCCTCGACCGCTCCGCCGGCGGGGCTTCCAGGTATGATGAGCGGGGTCTTCCGTACGGGCCGGGGTTGCCGGACACCGACGGGAACTGGGGCCTACCTAGTCTACGGGGCAAGGCGCAGTAGGCGCAGCACACAGAAATAGCACTGCCCGCTAAGCCTGAATGGGCTTCCCTGAGCGGGGCAGTGAGCAATAGCAAGGGGGCTGGTCACGGCGCATACGGACGCAGGGGTGGCAGGGCCTCACTAGGCCGATACTGCCTGGGGACACACGAAGACGCACAAAACGGCAGGGCCTCTAGGCCAAGACTGCCCAAAAAGGAACTCGAACGCACTATTAAAAATAACAATATTTAATGAAAACCCCAACAGGCCGTTTAGGCTGAATATACAGGTAGAAAAACCAGACCGACCACAAAAGACAACCGCACAACTCCAATTCAATACACACACTGACCGATAATTACAACGAGGCTGACTAAGCGTATACACACAGATGAGATGACAAGTACGTATATAGTGTTAAATTACTATGAGCGTGTATTCATAAATGTGTAATATGAAAAGGTAAGTGAAGTGTGAATATGGGAGTAAGGGAGGGTCTCCCAAGTGAAGCCTTACAGATCTTCCCCTCCTCACTTAATTGTCCTCCTGCACAATTAGGCAAGAAGCGAGAAAACCGTAAGCCGACACAGGTGGGGTGGTGGGAGTAGGAGTTGGGTGAGTTTTGAGAGAATTTAGGAGGAATTTTTACCCCGGGAGGGTTCTTCCCCTCCTCACTTATGAATTTGCCCACACAATTTATACCCAAGAATATACCAAAATACACATACTATGTTACGACATACAAAAGACACACAGAAAATCACTATACGAATCACTGAGTTATCGATGAGGATGATTAGTTCCAAAATAAGTGAGGTAAGTTGGACAAATTTTGGCGAATATACAAGGCAATGATTAGTGTACAAGATCACGAGTATGACGAGAAAGTTCCAAAATAAGGCAAGTATAGTTCGAACAAATGGCACATGAGGCAGAATATAGTTAGTACACAGTCTGTACAAGGCTCACAGTTCATACGGTTCGTACAGTCTATACAGTTCACAGTTCGTGATCCTCAGGCGTTCCGAGGTGCGTAGGGAAATGGGGTTGTCGCAATAAGCGCCGCAATAAAAGGCAGGGGGGGGGTAGACAATTCACCAATTGAGCAATATTACGCACCGTTAACAGTTCGAAAATTGAGCAATTACGCGTAGTTCGTAGTTCGCAAATTGACCAATAGCGCCGAGGTAGGTGTTACAGATATAGGGCGCGACAGCAGAGGTAGATGGCTGCATCTTGAGCACTGAGGATACGATCGCCGGTCCAACATTGGGTGGCCTCCATTTGGGCGTGGCACGTTTGGCATGCGTCTAATGGTGCCTCATTGGCTCCCACTGGCGCCGCCATCGATGCACTGCACCATAGGCTGTTGTGGCATAGGCGTGGCACATATTATGAAGAAAAATGTTAGGGGGAGGTTTTATGATGAGTTTGTAACAGTTAAAAAATTATAAGGGGGGGCGGCAAGAAAAAAAAAAAAATAGGGGGGGGAGGGGGTGGTAAAAAAAAAAAAAATGAAGTGTGGAAACGTGTTTGGCCATTAGTTTTCTACGTTTTTATTATAACTAAATATTAGATAACTTAGTTCACAATCTCAGTCTCTGATACAAATCAGTTCGGCGGTTAAAAGCGGCCGTTAAATATTTGGCCAAGGTTTTAATACTTGATGGATCAGGGTTGCTCATTATCTCAATAAATTGCTGTAAATTTTGAGGGCAAGACACACTGAAAGGCCGGATGTCACTGTAAGCAGGGCAATCTAATAAAAAATGTAGTTCATTCTCAACTGTGCTCATGTCACAGACTCTGCATAAACGCTGGTCACGTGGAGTGCGGTGGGACTGCCTACGATCCCAGCGACCACGCTCTATTTCTAGGTCGTGGGAACGCAGTATACAGTATGCATACAGTATATATACTACCAAAAATCACAATAAGACATCACAAATTATACCAGCATACTAACACAAGTAGACACAAAACAAGTAGGCACACATAAATGGCAGTTCCACTACTCACAAGGCAAAACAAAACAAATTACCACAAATTACTACAAGTTATCAATACGAAAGATAAAGCACACATTAAAGCATACATACAAAGCATCAATACCAAAAATACCAGTGTTACGAGTAAGAGCACGATATGAATGACATAGTGTTAAGGCAAACATTAGCAACACGTACACAGCCGAAAATGGAAAAAAAATGAAAAATATTTTTGGGTTTTATATGATTATAATATGTTTTTGTGTTTTAGATTATATGCCTTTTTTTGAAAAAAAGAGAAGAAATATGAAAAATGCAAAAATGACAAGAATGACAAAATATACCCGAACATTATACATTATGCAATAACAATACAAATATGAATAAATTTTATTTACATGTTGATTTTCATTGTCTCTTTGGCATAGATAATTGGCATAATTAGCGTCTCTTCGCGTAGTAGGTAACAGTTCGCTGGCTACGACCTAGCGACTGGGCGGCTTGTGTTCGAGCGCGAGTCGAACGAGTAGATCAGGTAACGCGGGCAGCGTGCGCCGAACGAGTGACAATTGCGTGGGTCACTTCACGCTGTTGCTCCGCGGGCATGTCGCTATAGGGCACGTAAGCGGGTCCCGTGTTGACGATAGGGCCGGTGACCCTTTGGAGACGCGGGTCATTCGCCTCGGGGCGTTCTAGGCGAGGGACCTCAATACGAAAGGGCGTGGTTTGCTGAACAGATGCCGCTGCGCCTTCCGGTCGTACGGTGGGCGTGTCCATCCGTGGCGGCCATTGTTCGTGCTCCTCAATTTCCACGTCGGACAATTGTTCGATAACCAGCTGAGGTAGTGGAGCAGATTCTACCTCCATTCGCCCTTCTTCTTGTTGTTGTTGTTGGGACGCCCCTTCTGATGGTTTAGGGTCTTGTCCCGCTGGGCGTCGGTCGTCTTGGGTGTCCGTGGGCTCCCGTGGTGTCGGGTCCCGGATTGGACTTCATCGACGACTCCCTCGTCCGACACTATAGTGGTCACGCCGGTCAGATTCTGGTGGAGGCGTCCGTCGCGAGCGTCCTCGTCCCCTGGACCTATCGCTCCGAGCTCGGGGTGGCTCATGCTCTCGCCTTGCTCGGTGCTCATAGGACCCATGAGGAGTCGGGCTGACTCGTCGGTGATGTTGTTCTTGCGGGTCTCGGTGGTCCCGCTCAGGTTCACATCTGAATTCTACCTCTCCCGATTCAGAGACTCGAGGTAGAGATTTAGCATAATACCTCTCGTAGAATCGGCTAGTAGAGGTAGGTCTTGAGGTCCACGGAAGAAGACTGCCCGTTCTTCTACTTCTCGGGTTCGACGTTCCCGGTTTTCCTCTTCTTGCATTCGGCGTCTCTTGTCTTCCTCCTCTCTGCGTCGTCGTCGCTCTCGAGAGTCGTCACGTTCACGGTGCTGATAAGCGTCCGGTTGTCTTTGAGGACCTCCATCGTAGCATCTTAGGCCACGGTCCGGTCGCTCAGTCGACGCCTTTCGCTTTTTGTAGTGGCTCTCGTCGTGTTTGCGGTAGGAGTCTTCATCTTCTCGTCGGCCTTCGTACGATCGCGGATGCGATTCGTGACGTCCACTATAATGGCTGCTTTCGCGCTCAGAGTAGTGGGCACGCGAATGAGAGTGACGCTCGGTGCTCCGTTCCTTTTCTCGGTCATGGTCTCGCCGAGGTGGCAGTCGTGACCTCAAGTCTTCCTTTCCTCGCCTGGGTGGGATCAACTCCCTCAGGTCTTGACGAGGTCTGCTAGTCGTTGGTCTGTCACGATTGTCTCTGTCTCGAGGACGATATCCGGAGGGTCTGTAGTCCTCACGGTGAGTTCGGTCTCCCTTTTTGGGTGGTGGTTCTGGGTGACGGCGTTTGGGTGGGGGAGGAGGTATATGGGGGACCTCCACAGATTGAGGCAATTCACCCTTTTCCGTTCCTTCTTCTACAACTGTCACCACCAAATTTTCCACATAGGATTTCGGTCGGTCAGCTTCTTGCAGTGCCTGTTGTTTCTTCTTCTTCAGTCGCTTCTTGGTAGAGCGCGGTACTACAAGGACTTTGGACGAGTCATCCCGTTCGGTATCGTCCTGTGTACCCTCTGTATCCAAGGTGACTGGGCGAGGCACCATTGTGTAGTGCGAGGACGGGTTATTCAGCACCTTCGGTCCACAGAATGGCATCAGGTTGTCTGGGGCCAGGGTTGCATGGGTGATCTGGTTCCACGGCATCAGCTTGAGCCATTGCTGTTTTTGTTTGGCTGCTCTTCTTCTGGCAGACCCTCTGTCCGATTCCCTTTTGTAGAACAGTCCAGCGGCTGGGTAATACCAAGCCGAAGGGTCGGCAGCTAGGGTTCCAGCTGGCACAATATTGTCAGTCAGGGCTGTGCTTGGATTCGCACTCGAATCGCACCACGGAGGGCATGGCTGGTTGTTGTTGTAGTTCCACATGGCTAGTTCTATGCGTCGGTTGACTACGTCCATGCGGTGCTGACGCTGGCCCATGGGGTCTGGAGTGTCCATTGGCAGGATCTGCCCGTTGACTTCGAAGTCCTCCGGTCCTTTTTCAAGGAACCACAGACAGATCTCGGTATAGGCTAGACCGAGGTAGTTCTCACCCGTGGCGGCAGTCGGGTTGTGAGCGTATCCCGCCACTTGCATTCCTCCGGCTCCCATTAGTGGATCAAAGACTGAGAGGTAGCTGAACAGCTTGGGCATGTTCTCCTTGAGCACCTTCTTCGTCTCTTCGTACTGATAGAACTGTTCCCAAGCGAGAAGTGGCACAAATGGGAGACAAATTTCTCGCCAGAACTCTTCCTGTTCCGGGGTGTAAGAGTTTCTCAGGGTGTTTCTGAGAGCTACCGCCCACATGGCTGCTCCCTGCTGAAGGATAAACGCCTTCTTGTTCAGGGCGTTCAGCTTGTCCGCCTTGATGTATTCAAGGGCATGATAGGCCGATGGAAATAGAATGTCCCAGCCGTACAGATGGAACTGTTGCGGCAGAATGAAGTCCAAGGACAACGGGTAGGATGGTGAATCCCGATTGTCCATGATATTGTAACCGTACTTCGGCGTCAATTGTCGATCGACTCGTGGGTCCCGATAGTACAGCAGTGCATAGACGTCTCTGATGGCTAGGTACCCGGCCGTCTGTGCCAGGATCAAATTGAACAGATTCAAGCTCCGTGCGGCTTCGGCAGGAGGTTAGGGTACAGGTTAGTTTCAGGGAAAACCTTGACGACTAGGTCGTACTCGGTTCTCGGGAATCCCGTTCCCCGTCCCATTAGTGCAATCGATTTGTGCTCGATCAGTCCGTCCTTCATTGCTGTCAGAGTCAGCTTGACGAACTGCGTAGGCATCAGCCCTCGCGCTCCACCTCCTCGTTTTTGGGTTGACTTCATTGTGGAGTCAGTTCCCGTTTCCGTTGGTTCCGAAGCGGTCGCCTTCGTGGATGTATCCATAGTGGAAAAATAGTCCACCGTTGCTTTAGGCCAGTCTGGATTGTGATCGATCGTTTCCTGGACGATCTGCTCCATTAGCCTGATTGGCAACTCCCAGCAACTAGCCACGTTCAAATTGAACCAGTCTGCCACTCTGATTCGAATTTCGTTCAGCCATGGGTGTAGGGCTGTGGGCGTGTCGTCACTGGTCTTTGGCATTCGCGCACTGAGATAGGCGTACTTTTCGTTCAGTGCAGATGGTCGCACATTTGGGTTTTGCATAAAGATGACTGGGCATCCCGCTCCTTCTGTTATTTCCGGATATCGGGCATGCACCTGTGCGTTCATGTGGTAGACCGTGAAAATTTCTTTTGTGGCAAGGGACCAGTTGTAGCTTCCCCGGTCCAAGATGTATCGGAGGAAGAAAGTGACCAAGGCCTTGTCGCGAAAGGTAGCATCGTTGCTACTCAGCCCGACTCTCAACCATTGGACATAACTTTCATCCGTCAGTGGTGCCTTGATGAGTGGGTTGGCGTTGAACGGCACTTCCGATCTGTTCGGTACCCATTCAGAGTACTCCGATAGGTCCATGAATTTTGTAAGCAGACCGTGTTCTCGCTCCCGTCGGAAATTTCTCTCCTCGGCGATGAACTTGGGTAACAGATTCGTTGGAGGCTCCGCCACTGGGACATTAGCGATGTCCACCTTCACGATTTTGGTTGGCTTACGTCTGGCAGCAGCTTGTTCTTGTCTTGTGATGGGCACTCCAGGAGCAGGTGGATTCATAGGTTTAACAGTAATCGGAATCGAGCCCGGCGCCTGGGCCTTATGCTTTCCTGCCAACTCCTTCTGTCCAGCTTGGGCCGAGACGACCGTCGTCCCTTCGTTCTGGGGGTGGCTCCTGCCTCTACCCAGCGAAGTTCCGACAGCCTGTCTCTCGGCTTCCCACTCAACCACTCGCTGAAGCTCCGAATCTGACAGCAGGGTGATGGTGTCTTCGTCGTCCCCTTCTAAACCTTCCGGTTCTAGTTGGACTTCCGGGTTCTTCTTTGCCAGGGTTTTCTGGTAGGTGTCGTAAATCTGCTGTCCTTTGGCCCCTTCGAATTCCAGCCACGCTTGGTTCAGCTGCTGAAGTCTCCAAGCGGCTCTGAGCGCTGAATCCCGTCGCTGTTGCATGCGCAGCTCCTTCGCCATTTTTCGGAATTCCTTGATTTTCCCTTCGTCAGGGGCTACGCATAGCTGCGGAGCCAGTGTCTGTGTAGAGTGTTCTGCCAGTGGCGTGTCCGGGATAACAATACTGACCCCATAGACGATAGTGTCCGGGTCGTGGGCGGGTGTGTACACGTAGCGATAGTACTGCGTGCTGGCAGTCCCAATTCGAACTGGCGTCGCACCACGAGCTTGTGCTTCCCTTCGACCATTTGGCAGGCGACGAACTGGGCGTGAGCTTCGCTCTGTTCGTGCTTCGTCGCTCGGGAAGTGATTGGAGCCGTGACTATGTACCCGTAGAAGGTACCCAAGTGCTTGCTGCCGATATAGAGGTTGAACTTCGGCAAATGTGGGGCTTTCTGCTGTTTAGGGAATTTCAGGCTATTAGCAGCGTAGACCTGCATTCGACCCTTGTCTGACTTGACAGTGTAGGGGATTTCTGGTCTAGCCTTCCATTCCCAACTACCGTCACTGCTGATGGCTCTGGGTGGCAACGACACTTTTCGTGAGTCCACCTGCGTCTGATCGTCAGGAGCTTGGCCAAGGCTTGCCATGCTGAGTCTTGGCGCCTTGGTTTTGGTGACCTTTGCCGGCGTCGGTGGCAATGGCTGCCCCGATGCCATCGGTCGTTTCGGCGGCATGTTCGGGTTGTAGCGTCGCAGCAGCGTCCAGTACGCCTCGTACATGTCTTGCAGTCGGCGGTAGAGCTCCCCGTAGTCGTCGCCGATGAAGGTTTTGTCGTCGTGTGCAGAGCCTTCCTTGCACATATCTTCGTAGGCTGGCACTGGTTCTCCTCGCTCCAGCTTTTGCTTGTACTTCTGGTAGGTTTCGTTTTTTCCGGTCGATATTGGTAGTGTTCCGGATCCGGTTCTTCGTATTTACCGTCCGATTCCTCTGAGGGCGAGTCATCCCGCTCCCTTGGAAATTTTCTGGCCTTACAAATCCCCGGGTTTCAATTGACGAAGTTGCGCACTTCAGTCGTCGGTTCGCGAAGCTTTTCTGCATACCGCCGTTCGAAGTCTTAACCTTCGGTCGATCCGGTCTTGGAAATTCCAAGCCGTCCGTGATGATTTCAGTGACTTCGTCCCGGTATTTGAATTTCTGCGACCGGACGAAGTTGCAACCCCATCGTCGTGGGTCTTGTCGGTGTTTCTTCTCCACTGCCTGTTGGGCATGGTCCAGCTTCGTTTTCATTGAACCCATGGGTAAACGGTTCACAGCAGTGTAGATGCGGCAATCCTGCATTGGTCCGTAGGACTTGCCTGCCGATTTGAGTGCCGCGTCGATGATTGACGCTCGGTTAGTCATGCTTGCCAGCAGGTTTGTCATAGTGACAGCTTCCCCGAATTTTTAACGGGTCGGCACAAACTGGACTATTTTGATGAACAGGTATTCCAGGGCCAGCAAGTCCTGGCAAGCGTAGGCGAAAATGTCCAGGGTTGTGATGGGCTGCTGTCCCCACTTAGACGGTGGGATGTTGCTTCTGCCCTTCACGATTTTTTTCAGATTTTCGTCGGGTCTGGTATCCAGTGCCGTGTGTTTGGGGCTTGGGACTCCCCAGGCCTTGCACATCAGGTCCATCCCGACATTCTGATTATAATACCCCAGACAGTCCTCTGCGGGGTGGGTGGGCAAGTCTGGGTCCGCGGGCGTGATATTTCCGACGACCATGAGCGCTCCAATGGTACGCCAGAGCTCGGACATTTCAATGAAGTTGAGGCAAAAGTGTCCGTCGCCCATGAACTTTGCCCATCGCAGGTTGTTGTTCTGCACCCCGATTCCCAAGAAATACACACCATTTTTCGGGTGCGTCAGATGGTAGAGGAACTCCATGAAGGGTCCATAATCAGTCAGGGTGGCCAGAATCACTCCGACCAGGATCACGAAACGGTGTTTGGGCACCGGATCAGTGTGTGAGACAGGGCCAGCCAATTGTAGGACCGAGACCATTTGCTCCTGGGCTAGGCCAAAAGGCTTTACCGGGGTAGCCCTCGGTGTCCATGAGGACATAGCTGTCCCCGGAGATCATTTCGTTGATGTCCGTTAGGTGGCCCACCAGTTCCGTCAGGCTGGAGATGACCGTGACCCCATAGCCCTTGGCGTACTGTTTGTAGTTGTTGATGCACCTGGCTACCACTTCGTTGACTCTGATTTCCGGGTCTTCGGCGAACTGTTCAAAGTAGCTGGCGGCCCAAAATGGTGTCATTTTGCCGCGGGCCTTCTGGTTGGCAAAATCACGCTCAGCGTACTTGGCACTAGGCCTGCGTGAGCATGTCGGGTAGATTGGTTTGGCTTTTGACAGGAGCCGGTAGTCTTCCCTAGCGGTCTTCGGGAACCACCGCTCGAAATCTCCCGACACCGGTTTTGGGGGCTCTGGGGGCCTTTTCCTGGCTCGCGATCTGTCAGTGGCGTCCATGAGATCCGTGATCTCATCCAGGATGTGGATTTTTCCTGGGCGCACCGACAGAGTTGCCTGCAGGTTTTGGACCTGCTTTATGGTGCGGCAAGGTTGGCGGCCTTGTGGTTCTTCCCCTGCGTCTTCGACCTGTGGGGCTGAGCTAGTTCCCGGTAGTGGTGTGGGCTGGGCCACCAACCGTTCCAGGAACTGTTCCATGGTCTTTTCCTGGGTGCTGGTGCTGGGCTGGTTCGGATTAGGCGGAGATTTTTGGTGTCTCGTGACACCGTTCGTCTCCGCCACCTCCTCGTCCATGCCTGCAGCGAGTCGGTCTCCCGTAGCTTCTGAGTCCATGGATTCGTCCCCCGATGACACTTCGATTTCTTCTTCCATTTTCCACGAGTCTTGGGATCCTGTCTTCTCCATTGTCTGTGTTTTCTCGCTGTGGTGTAGCTTTGGCAGCTGCTCTATCCTCTGCCTCTTGGCCGAGGTGGGCAGCGCCGCGGCCGCGATCCCACCAGCGTTCGTTCCGGTCACAGCCGCACTTCTGTGGTTTGGCTCCGACCTCGCCTGAGATACCCTCGACGTTAATGGTCGGTTCAGGAGGGGGTCCATTGTGCTCATTTCCGGTGAAGGAGGAGCATCCGCAGTAGGCGGAGCTTGGAAGTTGATAATGCCCTCAACTTCCTTCGGTTTTAGGGCCCTGGCGGGTGCTGGCTTCTTCCGCATCTGCGTCCTTGTTTGAGTTGAGCAAGTATTCAGTTGAGCAGTTTGTGAGCAATCAGTTCCAATAGAATAATCAGCAGCAGAGCAAAGGAGCCAGTATCGCAATCAGCAGATAGCAGTAATAATAAGTAATGACGTTCTGTTCCTCGAACGTTCTCTGCATATCTGCAAAACAAAGTACAGTTCACGATACATACTAAGCAAAGGCGACAATCCCCTCTACTACCAAAAATAATTTGAAAATTTCGCTCTCTTTTTGCTAAAATAGGAACGGTTGATCAAAACTTCGTGAGGACCAATAACGAATGAGCAAGCTAAAGGTGAGATGACAACCCCATGACTTGGACGGCTAGAATGTATCCCTTAGGATGGAGTTTGTGTGGACCCCCAGTAAGTTGCTGGTGTTGAACCCAAGGTAAGCTCACAGGGTCGTAGACAAAAAGAAGTTTGCGGTGGCCGGATAAAAATCTAGTTCTGAAGATGGTGGTTCTAACTGCAGGTGGACTGAGGATCTAGTTGGCGCTAGTTGAAACTTTAGGACAGGAGAATTTTGTGGTAGTTGTAAATAGTGGACTCCATGGAATTTTGCACACAGGAAAATTTGATTCATTGGACCAGCACACAGGAAGCAGATGAGTTGTTTATTGGCACAATTCTATATACATACAATATATACAAGGCAAAGCATAGCAAAACACAGCAAAACACACAGCAATGATGTTGATATAGGGGTTCAACCGAGTCCGGTATTCTGAACGATGACTCATGGCCTCGCATATACCTCACAAGGTAACCTCTATTTTTCCTCGGCTGACTGAAGTTACTCGGAGTCCGAAGATTCCAAGTTCGGGTCCGCAAGTTCGGGTCCAAGTTCTTTGACCAGGCTGGATTGGGTGTTTAGAAACGTCCTTCATGACCAGATCTCCGATCTTAATTTCCTCCGGCTTGACCTTTTTGTCGTACTGGATCTTGATTTTGGTCAAAGCTTCTTCCAGGGCTTTCTTCCCGATTTCCCAGCTTTTTCGGACTCGTTGGACAGTTTCGTGCTTATAGCACTCTATACCCTCTGTTGGTTCTTGGAACTTTTTCTCCATTAGCGCAACGTCATCGGGCAGGTTTGGGTCTCGTTCGTGTAGCATGAAGAATGGGGTGTCTTGGATCGAGGCGTGCACGGACACTCGGTAGGTGAACAATGCCCATGGTAACTTCTCGTCCCAGTTGGTGTGCTTCTCGTTGACGTAGGCCATGATGAACTTCCGCAGGGTCTTATTGTGGCGCTCCGCTACGCCGTTGCACTGTGGGTGGTAAGCCGTAGTCTGAAATTTCTGTGATCCGCAGATCTTATAAATGGCCTTCATTAGGTTGAAAATGAAGTTAGGCCCTTGGTCAGTCAGAACCTCCTGTGGTACTCCATGTCGGGCTACGAAACCTTCCAAGTAGTGGCGAGCAATAGTCTCCGCCTTTTCGTTCCGCATTGGCCAGGCTTCTGCCCATCTGGTGAGGTGATCCACAATGACCAAGACGCATTTGTTCCCTCGGCTGCTCGGTGGGAAGTGGCAGACATCCATAGCAACACGTTGAAATGGAGTCGAGACCGGTGGAAACAGCTTCATCGGGGTCTTTGGGTTCCGGTTCACAGGTGCAAAACGGTTGCAGATCGTGCAAGACCGTATATAGTCCCCTGCGTCTTTTGCCATGGTCGGCCAGAAGTATCTGGTATTCAGCTGGTACATGACCTTTTTGTAGGCCATGTGTCCTCCGCCTTCGGGTGCGTCATGGGCTGATTTTAAGACTTCCTTCCGGTAACGTTCCGGCACGTAGAGGGTTCGTTGGGCCTCTTGACGTCTTTTGTTGTTACTGTCCACGTAACAACGGTACAAGATTCCCTGGTTGTAGTCGTAGTCGGCGAGAGATCTGATGAAGGTGCGCCGGTTCTCGTCTGTGGGCTCCTCTTTCTTTTCGAAGTAGTCCACCATGGTCTTTGCCAGTGGGTCCTTGAGCAGTTCTTGGTGCCATTCTTCGTTCGGAACATTTAGGACGGTCAGGAGTCGTTCCGGCGGATACATTTGGTCCGTCACATCCATTTCCTTTTTGTCCTTTTCCGGCACGAAGAAAATTTCGTCCTTGGGTCGAGTTGCCGGTGGTCTCCCCGTAGTTGCTGGGTCCGTATGAAACTCGTCTCCCTCAGATTCTGTGACTCCTGTCCCAGTGTCTGAGTTCTCGACGGTCTCATTCCGGATTGGGTTGATCCTTTTCGATGCTTTTTGGTCTTCTTTTCCCCGTTTCTTGTTTTTCGGTGGTTCCAGGGTGGGTTTCCCGAATATAGGGTTTCGCGAAAGGGCATCGGCTACATTGTTCTCCCGTCCCTTTCGGTAGGCTATCTCGTAGTCGAATTCCTACATGGCTAGGGACCACTTCGCTAGACGGCTCTTGGCTAGAGCTCTGTTGTTGGCCCGAAATAGGAAGGTCAGGGCTTCATGGTCCGTCACTATGGTGAACTTCCGATGGGTAAGGTAGTGTCGGAAGTGACGGCAAGCCCAGACCACTGCAAGTCCTTCGAGTTCGGAGAGTATTTCTTCTCCCCACTGGTCAATGTTCGACTAATATAGGTGATAGGGTGGACCTTGCCCGTTTTGTCCGCTTGTTCCAGCACTGCTCCGAGTCCTTCAATGCTAGCGTCGGTGCACAGCACAAACGCTTTCGTCCAGTCAGGATAGGCTAGGACTGGGGTGGTGACCATGGCCTTCTTCAGTCGTTCAAAGGCTAGTTCCGTCTCGTCCGTCCAGTCGTGTTGTTCCCCCTTAGTCAGTAACTTGTTTAGCTGCGCGGCTATTTTTCCGAAGTCTTTCACGAAGCGGCGGTAATAGCCAGCTAACCCTAAGAATCCCCGTAGTTGTTTTTGGTTCTTGGGTCGTGGGAAATTCTGGACAGCTTCCATCTTCTTTGGGTCTGTGGACATCCCTTCGGGCGTGATGATATGTCCCAAGTATTCCACCCGTGTCCGAGCAAACACGGGAAGAAAACAGTTCAGGAAGAAATTCTGCTCGCGTAAGGTCTCAAAGACTTTCCGTAGCATTTGTAGGTGGTGCTGCTCATTCGGTGATGGGATCAGGATGTCGTCAATATAGACGGGCATGTCCGACAGAATTCGGTCCATGATCCGCTGAAACGTGGGTGGGGCATTGGTGAGTCCGAAGGGCATCACGTTCATATGGAACAGGCCCATATGAGTGAAGAAGGCAGTCTTCTCCTTGTGCTCTGGTAGCATTTCGATCTGCCAGTAGCCACTGCTCAGATCCAGGGTTGAGAAAAGTTTCCGTTTTGCTGAACATGTCCAGGATCTCATCAATTTTCGGCAGGGGGTAGCGGTCCTTTCTGGTGATGTTGTTCAGCTTACGGTAGTCCACGACCAAACGGGTGGTCTTGTCCTTCTTGGCCACTAGGATCACCGGTGAGGCCCATTGTGAGTCCGATAGTTCACAGATCCCCGCTTTGAGCATGGACTGGATGTGCTTCTCGATCTCCGCTCGTTCCCAAGGGTTCACTCGGTAGGCCTTAGCAGTTACCGGTCCTTGTTCCCCCGTATCGATGGCGTGGTAGCCTGCTTTGCAGCGGAGGCCGGCCTGCGGTTTGTCAAAGACATCGGCAAATTCTTGCAGAAGCAATCTGAGTTGTTGCTTGGCTTCCTCCGTCAGGTCCGCTGAGCTAAGGTCCACTTCGTCCATTGGCTTTTTAGGCTTTTCGGTCTCTTCCGGTTTCAAAGCGTTAGCCAGTAGGTGTTCTGTCTGCGCAGCCCCTCGAGCATTTACCGGGCATCCGTGTACCTCATGGTCCAATTGTACCCTCGACTGCTCTTGGGGTGGCAGTTAAACTTTTTCATAGTCGGGTTCATACATGGCTAGGGCAAACTCTTTCCCTTCCGTTTCGCCGATCAGGACCTCTTCAGCGTAAGCAATACGCATTCCACGTGCCAATAAGGTCTTCTGGTCACTCAGGTTATAGACCCGGATATAGTTCGGATCTTTCGGGTCCATCAGGGCAGGGGGTACGTATATGTCGTACTTCTGTCCCACTGTCGGATCGGGGATGGTGACCACGGGATTTGATGGTATACAGCAGCAGGCTGAGCGACCCCCACAGTTGTACTTGCGGTTAGGTTTCACCTCCGCGTGTACCCAGTCACAGGTATTCGGAGCGATCCAGACGGATTCTCGAGCGCTAACTTCTGACACTGCCAAATTCATTCGGCCAATGTACTTCAATATAGCCGCTATGGCGCTATGTGGGCAGGACTCATTAGTTCGCGGTGTCCGAAGGGACCAGAAATGCTATGGGTGCCTGGGTGGATGGACCAGTGGAATTTGGCTAGGAAGTCCATACCGATCAACAAGTCATAAGGACTGTGCGGTGAGACGTTGAAGGCGTGCGTCCAGGTGCGTCCGGCAAACTGGAGCGGCAGATCCACTGATCCCTCAAAGATCACCATTTCCCCGTTGGCTACTTTGGCCGTGGGTGTCGTCGGCAAATTCAGTTTCAGGTCCGGGTGTTTGTCCTTCAGCACGTTGAAAAACTTCTGCGAGCAAATAGACATTGTGGCTCCCGTGTCCACCAGGCCGAACAGTGAACATCCCTTAACGTGCACGTTGACCAGCGGCACTGATGATGGGATCACCTTCGATTTTTCCCCCATGTAGAAATTCCCATTATTAACGAACTGACAAATGTAGTTCGCAGAGACTGGGGTCACGGGGAAGGCATTTGGCGGGAGGTTGCTGGGACGTTGATCCGCCTTCTTGTCCTCCGTTTCTGTCTGGTTTCCCTTCGAGACTCCCTGGCGGGGGTTGAACAGGGCGTCCTCTTCTGTATCACCGTCTTGGCCCGAGGATTCCGTGAGTTCCGGGACTCGCTGAGGTTTTCGTCGGGGCTTTTTCTTCTTTTTGGTGGAGTCAGCCGCAGAGGTTTGGCTCTCCTCTGTAGATGGTTTGATCCGGATCTTGATCCGTTGGGGTGGGGGTTCTTCCTTCTTGTTCCCCTCTTCACTTTTGTTGTTGTCCACCGTGGTCGTCGCAGCTTTCTTTTGGGTTTGATCCCCCCAGGTAGGCATGAGGTCGGTTTCCACACCCACGTGGCGTACATTAGGGCCTTGGTGCAGAAAGCGGGCATATCTGCCGTTGCCCTTTTCGAAGGCCAGGAGTTCCAGGGGGCGAATATGTTTGAGGACATCTCCCCCTATTTCTTCTAGTCGGGCCATATATGCCGCATAGGCACTTTCCAGCTCCGGGGCGGGTACCTCGGCGACGTAGATTTGGTTATCCCACGTCTAGGCATTGACAGGGATCAACTCCGCTGTCGGGCCCATATGGCCGTATTTGGCCAAGAACCTCGCGTGTTGGGCTCTCTTTTCTTGTCGCTCCGGATCCTCTTCGTGTTGTACTGAGGCCGCTTGTGGAAGGTTGGGATCCCAGTAATATTTAGAGGGTACCGGTCTCTGCTGGTTCCGGAAGGTTTGATTAGTACTTCGACCTCGTCCCCGTCCTCGGCGACCCCGGAATACTCGTGGTGGTTGGTTCCAGTTTTAGTCCCACTGTGGTTCCCAGTTGTAGTTATTCCCCGGGCTCCAGTTTCCTTCCTGGTAGGGTCGTTCCTGATGGTAGGCCCCGCTGTTTTCCCACTGTGGCTGGAACTGGTACTGTTGGTCGGTGAAACTGCCCCCTGGTGGTTGTTGGAAGTAGTCCTCCGATTGGTTGGGGCTGGAGGAGTATTCCTGGATCAGTACCATTTGTGGGTGATCAGGGTTGTGGTCGTCCTCCGGGTAGAAGTCCTCGTCGAAGCCGCCAACCATCATATAGGCCACGTTGTTACGGCGATTTCCCGATCGTTGAGGGTAGGTATCTCCTTCCGACGCGGTGTTCCATGGTTTTAACCCTGGTTGACCGGGTGAAGGTTCCCGCCGTTGTGGTCCCCGCGGGGTCTGGTAGTTTTCCTGGTTCTGTTGGTAGGTGGGGCGGTTATGCTGGAACGGCGTGGAGGGAGAGGTCCCTCTGCCTCGGCCGTTGCCCATTCCGAACTGTCCTCCACGTGGGGTATAAGTCCCACGGTTCATGCCGCCTCCACGGCTCTGAAAGGGTCCTCGCCCTCTGGGTGAGGTGGCGGGTTGTGGGGGTGTGGCGCAGTGTCGGGCCAGATGTCCCTTTTCTCCACATTGGTAACACTCCGCATTGGGGTTCACCAGGTTGGGCTGGAAGGTCGACGGTTGGTACCGGGGGCTAGGTTGGTTCTGGTAGGGTTGCTCCTGGGGCTCCGGTTCAGGTGCGGTTGGTGGAAATTGTTGCTGTTGATTTTGCATCATGGCGTGGACTTGCATCTCACGCGCATGTAACAGCTCTTCTCGGCAGGAATTGATGAGAGTTCGCATTTCCTCCGCATTCTGTTTCAGCTGGTCAGCCACTGTAGTGTTAGGCTGTTGAGGGGTGGTTGTCAAGGCCGGGGCCGGCTTAGTCGTTTCCTCCAGGATGGTTTGTAGAGCCTGTTGTTGTTCGTCGTCCACCGTCGCTTCCTCTTTGGATCTTCGCAGCACTCCGGCTATGTGAGATAACAGGGCCGTCGGAGACTTGGCTAGGATTTCCTGCTCCGCTTCCATTTTGGACAGGTTCTCCACCAGACGTCGCAGGGATTCCCGGTTTTGGGCCAACTTTCCACCTGAGGTAGAAAAGGCAAGGCGACCGCACGTCGGCTGTCTCGCAGTCCAGACTCCAATCGGGACATGATCTTCTCAGCTCGCTGATCGTCGGTCATTGATTCCCCCGGGTAGGCTCTGGACAGGAGAGTTTGCAGCTCTGAAGCGTATTCGGCCACTGTCTCGTCCACATGCTGTGACCTCAAGTAGAACCGTTGCGCCAGCGTCTCTTGCTGCTCAGGCCGCGGTTCATACAGGAGCCGAAGCTTGCTCTTCAGTCCCTCGTAGGTGAGTGGCACTTTGGCTTGCAGCGCCATCTTGGCCACAATGGTCTTGTCCCGGGTTGAGTCCCCGGTTGAGCTTCTGGGCCAATCTGATGATTTCCCGGATGATGACCAGGAGCCGGAGGTCGTCTGCTTCGTATCTTCATTGATGGTGGACGGCACTCTTCCCCGGTTCCAGGCTGCGTTGCCGGCTTCTGATGAAGAGGTGGTCGCATTCAGGGTATCCCGTCTCTCAATGATGTCTCGTGACCTCAACTGAAGACTGTAGAACTCCCTTCCTGCGCCAAAGGAGGAGTCCCCAGAATCAGCTGGGTCTTCACCATTCTTCGTCCACTGGGCTGCTTCTCCGTTGACCACAGGTAGGTTCCTTCCCCGTGGTTCTTCTGGTAGTTGACGTGGGGTACTAGTTAGAGGTACCGCCACGGGGTCCCTCTCCCAACTTTTTGAGCCCAGGGTGGCATGAGGCATTTCAGGTATATAATCCTCAGCCGAATTTTTTACTTCCCCAGCTTCGTTACTAGAAGCAAATTTTTGAGGGGTTTTCACCCCAATGTTGGTGGTCAAGGGGGCAAGGCCCCCGATGGTAGAAAATGGGTCCCCTGGGTATGCACCCAATTTTTGGTGGAGTGCGCGTACATGGCACCATATTCCCTGATTTTCCTCTCCCTCTTTGGGCTATTCCCAGGAGGAGGCTTCTCCGCCGTGTTCTTCAAGGCCACCGACAACGGGCGGCGGTCTTCTTCTTCCACTGGATCTGCACTGGTCAGAGGATTCACCACAGGGGCAGCAGTTTCTTCGGGGGCTGTCGCACCACTGGTCGGGGAGCGGTCGGGGTCGTCATCGTCGGTTGGCACTTCTGCAGCATCAGGTCGGTGAGGATCAAGCGCGGGGGAACCGGTGAACAACCGCCGTCTAACCGGCTTGCGCTGATGGATCTGCGAAAGGGGGGTCCAAGACCTCCGCCGTACTGGATGGGGGTCAGGGGTCAGGACGCGTCACCAGAGAGGGGGGCTCCTCCACCCTGTGCGCCGTGGTTTTCTGGTGTGCGTCATCGCACTCCTTAGCACTCGACACAGGGTCAGAGGAAGCCGGGGACAACTGCAATACCTAATGAGGGACAGCGACGGGGGCAGGAAGGTCGAGCAGGTAGGCGATCGTAGCGCGCAGGCCGTAGGCGCAGCGGGAAATTAGGTCGCGAATCGTTGGCCATAACCACCTCCGAAAGAGGGACAGAGATAGCAGGATCAGTCCTGTAAACACACACCCCGGGATGAGGCTCACGACGGCATACGGTAGGGCTTGACGCCACGACGTAAGAGCCTGCCCATGGATTACGGTAGGCATGACGGGAGACAATGGGGGGCAGCAAAAATTTTGGACAATAGGGCCTGTAATTATTGGCACAAAATTATCTGAAAACTGGCACACACAATTATACAACAATAACAGTCCAATATTAGGATCAAAACAATGAGACCAGAGGAGACCAAAAAGGAATTGACTGACCAAAATGAGACACGAAAGAGGGGGTGAGGGGGGGGTACAAAAAACATACATATTATTGGCGCACAATACAAATATATATACGAAAATAAAGCGCCAATATTATACACAAAAAAAATAATATATATCCCACACAATTATACAAAATATCACATATAAGGTGCACCCGAAAAGACTGAGAAAAAGAAAAATCTAAGCGCCACAAATAAAAAAATATCACAAAATATATATCACAAAATACAGTCAAAATCACATATAAAGCTCAATATGGGACTACCCCTTATCCCTGCAGCCTCGCCACATTTGTAAGGCGACTCGTGCCGCACCTACGAATGGCCCAAGCAGGAACGGAGGGTACCGACTATCTAGGGGAGAGTCATCCCTCACCCGTAGCCTCGACCGCTCAGCCGGCGGGGCTTCCAGGTATGATGAACGGGGTCTTCCGTACGGGCCGGGGTTGCCGGACACCGACGGGAAATGGGGCCTACCAAGTCTACGGGGCAAGGCGCAGTAGGCGCAGCACACAGAAACAGAAGCCTGAATGGGCTTCCCTGAG
The DNA here is from genome assembly GCA_030248245.1 of Trissonchulus sp. WLG1_4. Taxonomy (NCBI): domain Eukaryota; kingdom Metazoa; phylum Nematoda; class Enoplea; order Enoplida; family Ironidae; genus Trissonchulus; species Trissonchulus sp. WLG1_4. The sequence goes on along the minus strand of JASANF010001806.1, from coordinate 24,918 downwards.
CGGGGCAGTGAGCAATAGCAAGGGGGCTGGTCACGGTGCATACGGAAGCAGGGGTGGCAGGGCCTCACTAGGCCGATACTGCCTGGGGACACACGAAGACGCACGAAACGGCAGAGCCTCTAGGCCAAGACTGCCCAAAAAGGAACTCGAACGCACAATTAAAAATAACAATATTTAATGAAAACTCCAACAGGCCGTTTAGGCTGAATATACAGGTAGAAAAACCAGACCGACCACAAAAGAAAACTGCACAACTCCAATTCAATACACACACTGACCGATAATTACAACAAGGCTGACTAAGCGTATACACACAGATGAGATGACAAGTACGTATATAGTGTTAAATTACTATGAGCGTGTATTCATAAATGTGTAATATGAAAAGGTAAGTGAAGTGTGAATATGGGAGTAAGGGAGGGTCTCCCAAGTGAAGCCTTACAAATATATTTAATACAGCTTTGTTAGCAACATATTTAGCTCATTTGTACTGAAAATCGTAATTTTGCCAGCTTGCTCCTAAAAATTTTTCACATGATCCCGCTAACTTTATTCGCCATTTTGTGTATATGAATCAATTTTTACAGACGTTATTTAAAAAAAACACAATTTGAATCAACTAATTTTATTCAAAAATTTAAAAACCACTGCACATTCGTTAGTACCACCAAGGGGGCGCTCCGGGAATCGGGAGTTGCCTCAAAAGTCAGCAAAAAGTTGATAAAACTAAAATATTACTAAATAAGTAATTCGTATGGTATGAAATAACCCCTGTGTAAAAATTTTAAATAGCGTGATCATGTCACGTGACTGCCAGAGCACTGCGCGTGTATGAATTTTGAGCAAGCGATAACTAATAGCATGTTTGTCTTAAAATCATGATTCATATATCAAAATGTAGCCCGTGTGCTCATCTAGTTGAACATTATTGTTTTTTGATTATTTAGTGCGAATTTGTTAAAATTGCAATTTTTATATTTTCGAAGTCGGTTTCTGAGCACTAAAAGCAGTGGTATCATGGTCTAGAACATTAATTAAAAAATAAAAAAATGTTCAACTGCGCACAATGATAGGCTGTCTTCATGCCAAATTTTAGCCAAATCGGTGGAATTAGCAAAAAGACATCGAATGCCGAAAATTACCGTGAGCACTGCTCAGTATAATTTTTTTGAGGAAGCAACTTTGCGTAGCGTTATCCGATTGCGCTGAAACTTTGCAGAATTTGGGGGACCCAAGACTCTTGTAAAAAACAGTTTAGGTAGGTTTAGGTAAGCAATGTTACACAGTTTTAGATAATGTTAAAAATGTACCAAATCGAACACAGTTTTAAGTAAAAGCCGGTTTGCGGGCAAAATTGAACCTAAAAATTAATCTTGCCGTTTCGTTTCAAACGTTTTTCGACTGCTATTTTGTGTCTAATGATGTGCATTGATCAATTTTTAATATTGTTTGAATCTCTTGGTGCTCATCGACCTACTACCACTGCCGTTTCGACAGCAGCAGTAGCGGTTCAGGTCGATTCTCTTGGTGCTCATCGAGCTACTACCACTTCCGTTTCGACAGCAGCAGTAGCGGTTCAGTCGAGCATCGAGCAGTCATTCATTGGCAAGTCATACGTCCACTCGTTCAGCAATTTCTAGCGCCAACCAGTCTAGGACAAGCGAACAACTGCATTTTAAGCGTGCTGCCAAAACTGCAAGAAACAACGTCAACTCCGTTTCTCGTCAAAAATTGGCCAGTGCCAAGTATTTGCCGCAGGTGCTTGTCCAAAAATCTAAATGGCGAAGAAATTCAAAACCCAAAGCCGCACTGCAATATGCGGACTGATATTCAGTTGTTGACCTGCAATATTTTTTTTGCAAATTGATGCATTTGATTGGTTTAGTTTGTCCATCGTGTGCTGCCAGCAAAGCCATTTTTTATCAGAAGAAAAAACACAAGGGTGGTCTTCATGTTATTCAATTGTTTGCTCAAGTTACGAATGGTCTTGCGCGAAAATTCGATCCAGTCCTTTTGTGAACCGCTTTCCAGCCATCCGTTTTGGGCGCTATAGCTGCTGGATGTGGCCGAAGTGGGTTGTCTAAGTTGTGTGCTGTTGTCTTAGGATTGCCTAAGCCGCCGACAAAGAGCTCGTGGTCGCGTATAATTTGACGAGTATGCAGTGCAGCTGCTAAAATCGCCAATGAATCAATGGCACTAGCTATTCGTGAAGAAAAAGTTGCGATTGGGGCCACACCAGACAGCAGTGTGAAAATAACTGCAAGTTATGATGGATCGTGGCCAACTCGCGGATTCAGATCTTGTCTTGGACTAGGCGCATTGGCTTCGGTTATTTCGAAAAAAATATCGCAGAAGCTTATCGAAACAAATATTGTGAAATGTGCAGAGCTAGAAAATGCAGACATCAAGCAATGGTTCAGACTGTCAATATCAGCGAGGACAGTGATGATGATTTAATCGAGGCACGTGTGGATATCGCCAATTATGTCTCAGACTGTGATTCTGACTATTCTGAAGTTAGTGATAGTGATGGAACTGACGACGAGTATCACATTGAAAGTTGTGACGAAGAATGGTGTGAGCCTAGCGGTAACATGGAGCCAGATATCCTTTGCCAGGTCTGTTTAGAATTATTTATTTTTATATGTCATAAGTTCCATTTCTGACAGTCTAGGTTTCCCGAAATGATAATATTCGGAAAAGCATTGTCTCGGATTATAATGCTTATTATTTTATTATTTTAAAATCAACACTGTCTGTTATCCGACAGTGTTGATTTTATACATTTTACGTAAACTACTATCTGTCAAGACACAGGTATGGGTTTTGTAAGTTACATTGAAATGTTTTCCATATTGATGTTGGATCACGTGATACTTTTTTAAATGATATAAAGGTTGTTTGAATAAATATACCTGTGAATATAGATATATATATATATATATATATATATATATATATATATATATATATATATATGTGTGTCTTATATACCTGTGAATAACTATATATATATATATATATATATATATATATATATATATATATATATATATATATATATATATATATATATATATATATATATATATATATATATATATATATATATATATATATATATATATATATATATATATATATATATATATATATTTATTCATATGTATATGAATTAAGACACGCACATAACTGCGCGATTGCAACAAGAGTTTCCGGATAAACCAATTGCGCGGAAATTAGACTGCAATCATTTTGCCAAGAACGTTGGCAAAAAAATTCTCGACTATACAAAACGAGAAAAAGTTAATGGCAGAAGGGGTTGCACGCGGGCTACTATTTGGTACTTGCAAAATTACTGACGCTCGCACATTTGCAAGGCTAAAACCCCTGAAGAGGTAAAAAAATTGACAAGCTTGACTCTGCATCACATTATGAACAATCATGGATCATGTCCACGTGGTCCAAATTCATGGTGCATCGCACAGAGGGATGAAAATTGAGATTACAAGTGCTCACATTCCTGCCCACCGTCTGTTGTTAGACATCACTTGCTGCCTTTCATCCAGAATGAATTACTCAGAGATGAAAAATTGATTGAAGTGGTGGGTGCAAACAACACCCAAATGAATGAAGCTTTTCATTCTTTAGTGTATAACTTTGTACCAAAGCACAAGCGAATCGGCCGTCTACAGTTCAAAACAGGTCTAAACCTCGCTGTGATCCATTGTAATGATGGTTTTGGAGCCATTCCTATTTTACTGTCAAAGTTGGGAATAACATGTAACACGTCATTTATCAAGCAATGGAGGGAGCTTGACCAAGGCAGATTGAAGAGAATGGATATGAAGAATACTTTTGAGCATAAAAGCGCTCGAGCATCCAAGAAATCACGCAATATCACCAATAAGTCTACTTATGTGGGTGGTGGAAACGCTATTTTTAATGTGAGAAGCTATATGTATTTTCGGCAGATTAGTATACACTCAATCCGTACGTTAGGAGAGTATATATAGTTGCATATGGTCAATTAGGTTATTCAGTTGTAGTTTTTAACATTTAATTTTTTCCCAAGTAAAGTAAATACCACACCATGCTTGCATCATACCGGTGTATTTCAAAGTCAACAAATTAACAAATGGGTGTAAATGTTGTATTTGTTTATGCGATTTTGTGGAGTACGTAAAGTGCAATATTCTGTATCAATAATAAGCAGCTGTATTTGCAGGAAAACGAACCGGATGAAGAGCCCGGTCGGTACTAGCGCCCCCGAATACTCACAAAAAGATCCGCGTCAAACCCAAAGTTGCTAAGCCGAATGCAAAACAGGCAGCAAAAAAAATTAAAAAAATGTTCCTCCACATCGTCCTCAGGCCGTGCCCCAGGCGCATCAGCACGATTACCCCCAGCGTCCGCAGGCCGTGCCCCTGTCTCGTCAGCGCAATTACCCCCAGCGTCCGCAGGCCATGCCCCAGTCTCGTCAGCGCAATTACCCCCATCGTCCTCAGGCCGTACCCCTGGCCCGTCAGCGCAACACCCTGCCTCCTGTCAATCTCAAGCCTATCGTGAGTCGAAAGTGATATGTACGTATTCAGTAGCAGTTAGATGCGGAATCGATAGCCTCGGTCTCCTTTGTTTTTAATGGTTCACATTTTTTTTGAATTTTCGTAAAGACGGCCAAAGAAAGTTGATAAAAAATTTACTAAGTTTCCCCAACACTCTGAGGCTACCGTAGGTAAAGTAGCAGTAATAAGTGTAACAGTCAGAACTTTGCTAAACTGGTGTTTTGTCTTAAATTTATTAATTTTTCTTAAAAGTAGAAAAAATCCACTAAATTTTTCACTTTTTGTTGAATCGAAGAATAGTATAAATTTTACGAATGAATAACGCACTGAGTGAAAAATTTGATAGTTATTTATTACTATTACTATTTATTATTATTTATTATTTCATTATTGTTATTCAGTGGCGCACCCAGAAAAACATTTCGGGGGGGGGGGGAATGACTTTTCGATTTTTTGTAATGGGTAAAAATGCATTTTTTAGGAATTTTAACTCGTAAAACTAGTGATGTTAAAGTTGCCTTACGAGTTTCAGTTTAAGTTTCAGTTTCAGTTTCAGCTCTAGATTAGTTTCAAGTTTCAGCTGTAGTTTCAGCTCCATCGAAGTTTTGTTTCAGTTTAGTTTGTTTAGTTTTAGGTTATGTTTTAGTTTCAGTTTCAGCTCTAGTTTAGTTTCAGTTTAAGTTTTAGTTTCAGTTTAGGTTTAGTTTTTGTTTTTTTTCAGGTTGAGTTTAGTTTTAGTTTTAGTTTCCGTTTGCATTTATTTTGTTTTTAAGTTTTTCTTTTGAGAGTTTTTGTTTTTGGAAGTTTTTTTTTGGTGGCCCATGCTTTCGTCGATGTTGTCTGTTGAAGAGACAAGAGTAATTTTATGGAAGATGTAAATATGGGAAGTGACTTGGTAAGATTCTTGCTGTAGATTGGATTTTGGTATGTTAGACTTTTTCTGTAGAGTTAATTAAGTTATGTGTGACTGTGGAGATCAAGTTATTTGAGTTTACTGTGATAGTGTGTGTTTACTTTTATGTTTATACCGGAATATTTTGTGTTTAAGCGGAAGTTGCAGATGGGAAAGATAGATGTTAGGAGTCTTGTGTTCGTTGTGTTGTTGATGGAGGGAAACCTGTATTCTTTTTGTTGTATTTGGAGTCTAAGCCACCGAGTTTTAAAAAAGAATTATATGAGCTAATGTGTTTATAGTTGGAGTGAACTGGGGTAATCTGCACTTATTTGAGGGGTACTTGGTGTGACTGGAATTTTGGTCACATTGTTGTAGAGGATTGGGGTTAAGTTATATGTATATGTATTGTTTAGTCAAATGGACGTTGTTTTTTGTTGTCCCCCCCACGTCTTTTTTGTTGTAAGTTGAAGGCAATGGGGTGTAGGTCTTGTGTTGTGGTGGCATGCGGGGTTTATTTTAGGGGTGTTTCGTGTATGTGTAATTCTTTTTGTATGTTTTAGGCTGAATGTTTAGGGGCCGCGGCTCCGTCCCCCCGGTCGGTCGCTGCGTCGGCGCGGCGCCGCGCGTGGTCGGGCGGCGGGCGGGTGGGGTGGGCGGGGGAGGGCGGGGGGGTATGGGTGGGGGTGGGCGACGGGGCGGGGGCGGGGGGGGCGGCCCGGCAGGGGGGGCGGCGCGGCCGGAGCCCGCCATCTCTACCGTACGAATGTGTTAGAGACTTTATATAGTCTCTCTTAGAGTATATGGTTAGTGTATGAAGGGAGATGTATATGTGAGATGAGGGGGAGACGAACGGGGACGGAACGGGACTAAACTGTAAGTATTGAGTTGTGTATGCACGTGTACACACGTAGAAAGAAATAGAGGGCGGAATTGGTAGACCAGTGTGAAGATATTTTTTTTGTTTGTGTTCTTCTTTTATCTTTGTTTTTTGTTTTTGTTTTAGTGTATTATCTCCCCAGCGTTTTTGATTTTAGCTGGTTTTCAGGTTCTGGAAGGATTTTGTTTTAGTTTTAATTTCAGTTTGAGTTTCAGGTTTTAGTATGTTTCGTTTCAGGTGGGGTTTCAGGTGGAGGGTGGGTTTTGTTTTAGTTTTCGGTTTAGTTTCAGGGGGCGGAAACGGAACCTGTTAAAGCTGGAAATGTTTCAGTTTCAGTTTCAGTTTCCGCTCACATCACTACGTAAAACGCCTTACAAACGCAAGATTACTAAACCACAAGGCTGCAGGGGTCTGGGGGCGGCAGCCCCCAGAAAAAAGTAGGGAAAATTTTCGATTTCTTGGCCAAATTCTGTCAATTGGAGACGTATCAGAAAGTTGGTTTGGGGGGGAACCAAAACCCTTGTGTAAAAAATCACTGGGGAAAAATTTCGGGGGGGGAGGGGGAATTCCTCCCATTCCTCCCCCCCCCCTGGGTACGCCCTTGTTGTTATTTAACAGTCATTGTAAATGTTTGCAGACATTCGAGGACCCAGGACCACCTAAAACAACTATTCTGTATGATGGATTTCAGCATGTACCTAAGTTATATGTACTGTATATCGAAATCCACATAATAGGTTTTGTTTTAAATTTAACAGTGTAACATGTTACACTACAGTTGTACTTTGTACACTATTCATTACCATAGTCATCTGGGTGTTGGGTCTGTGAACAAGTTTTAGTTCTTGATTTATGAAAGAAACTTGTACGTAAAGAATAAATTTTTATGGAGGACTATTTTGTCGCCACATGTGTTGTGCGCCCTTACTGAACCAAAGCGGATGTAACATAGTATTGAAGTGGTGGCACGGTAACATTAGTTAGTTACCTTAATTTTAGATTGCGTATGAAAATTTTGTAACATTAAAGCATTGTTTCAGCACCGGTGCTATAAGTGCTATGGGTGGATTAAGGCAACTGAATATAAAGATCATAAATCAGTTTGTTAATAATCATGTTATTTGTTTTTGTGTTGGCTTGTCAGAATTTTTAAAGTCTGAAAATGATTGATTTTGACCTAGTGTCTAACTGTCAAAAACTAATTTTCATGATTAGTCAATTTTGACGACGAAAACGAAAAACTGAAATATATCGAACACTAAAATTCAGTTTTAAAATGAGTTCGTCTTGCCTCGACGCTAGGATATGTTTTCGTTGATATATGTCTTGATGGTTTCTTTTGTTAGTTCAGTATATTTTACTTTCTATCAAAAGCTTTCGTTATATGAACATACTAATTCGTGTTAGACGTAAAAATTAATTGAGAGGTTGTTGCAACAAAAAAAGATGTTTGTGAAATGATGAGAAATTTTAGACGACAATTTATGAAAATCGATGGTTTGACGTCAGATATTGCAAAGTTGATTTAGCAGAGTCTCGTTGGTCTTGCTGCTGTGTTGACTGTTTTGTTATTTGGTTTTGTTTGTATTTTACATGTTATTTATTTCTTTCACATTTTGGATGTTACATGTTACATGTACATGTCTGCATTGGGTTCTCTGTTTCTCTGTTCATGATCAAGCTGACCAACTACTACGCCTCCATTTCAATGTCGTTAACGAACAAAAAGCTCTGTTTACGCTTCTAGAAAAGGGTGCTCACTAATGGAATAAGAGTTAAGAGACATCTTAAAAATTTGTTAAATTCACGTAAAAAGACTCACACGAATAGTGCAAACAACGTGCAGATGTATACTTCTACACTTTTTGAAGTTATGCTGGTCTGTTTTGCTAGTTTTTGTTATTTATTTGTTATACATTATTATTATTATTATTATTACAAGTCTAGTGCGTCCAGTTTAGACTAGTTCGACTAGATCAGATTGATTCAAATTGAGTCTAGTTCATTGATTAATTGATAATTCATAATAACTGCAGCAAATTCAATCCGAATGCAAGTGTTAGCGATTGGATTACACACTGTGCACGCTGTACAGTCAGCCCTTATTGGGAGGACATTGTCAGAACTGTCATATGAGGGGTGATATGAGGCTGCGACGTTACATAACCACAAAATACTTTTGATGAAAATGAGCCGTTTCTGAATAGTTAACAGTTTGACAGTTCAGTGCCCATTTGATTTGACTGCTCAATGCACGTTTTAAATTACGTACATAGCTGGTAGCTACTCACTATTCCGAAGCGGCTTATTTTTTTAATTTTAAATCAGTTTCGAATCTGTTGATTAACACTCCTTCAAACACATGCTCATTCAGAACTGGAAGGGCGCGGAACACGACCCAACCCCAACCGCAACCCCAAAATCAGCTCCTGCAGCTTACGCTGTGAACCTTAGAAAGCAGCAGCTTCTAAAGCTGTCACCTTTAAAGGAGAAAGCTGCAGCTTAAAAGCTCACAGCTGTCACCTTTAAAGGGACTCACTGTTTAGGCAGCTCTCAACCAATATTTTGGCTGAAAACTGCCACCTACCACAGGACATCGGGCAAAGCCGAAACCCCGTGGGTGGAGCTACGAACCTTCCTCTTAGAAGGCCGCAGCTCACAAAAATAGCAAGCCGTTAAACTAGACGGCTTGCTGGTCAGTCAAGACTGACGATCTTCTCATTTTTCCGCCCTCTTTTATACTTAATTTTAAACTCATTTGCATATCTATATAGTTTTTGAGCAATTCCATTGGCTGGGAATGGATTGCACATACCACGTGAAATTACAAAAATGATTAATCTTTGTTATGAAAATCAAAAAAATAAAAAAAATGAAAAGGTTGCATCGGCCCAGAATCGAACTGGGTACCTCTGGTTCGCCGTAACGTATTACGTAGAAACCACACGCTAATCCACTGCGCCACCGGTGCTACAGAGAACTTACGTTTAAAATATCGTTAAATTGGTAAGTTCCTGCGGTGAATTAATGAAGTTGGTAAAAATGATTTAAAAATTTTAAAATTTGAACCAATTTTGATTAAGGGGGTAGTGTCGCGAAAGCAGTCGATTTTGCGTAACTGTAAAACATTTTTAGAAAAAGATAAGACATTGTTCTTTATATATTTTGAAAATATATGTTAAGGCAAGTATTTTCGCCAAGTTTCATCAAAATTGATGCAGTATACTGTTTGCAGTGAGGTCGCAAAGTCGGAAAACTTACGTTTTAAAAACCTATTCACATTCGATTTTTTCGTCACAATTATCAACTTATTTGTTTAGTTTGTTTACACAGACTAAAAGGACATATGTTGTAGTTTATGCACACAAAATTTAGTGCAAATTGCTTGAGTGGTTGCGGAGTAATACCTGTTTGAACTGTGAAACTGTGCGTAAACAGGGAAGTACTCGCAGCAATAATGATAAATTGTGAACAATTTAGACGCTTATTTTAAAATCAAAAGAAAAACGAACCTTCATTTTTCTTTTTTCTTATTTGTGGCAAAAAACCGTGCGTCGACACGTTATGTGTGCTTCACAAGCTGGCCAATCTGATATCTGGCTGAATTAGTTGAATTATCATGTCCTTATTGTGTAATGTCTGGCTTACAATCGGTGATTGGTTCAAGATATTAATAGATATTGGTAGTCTACTGTCTGGCAGTACTTATTTAACACAGAATAGCATTGGACTAGTTTCTCAGTGAACGTACAAGTTCAAAGCAAAAAGATCTCTTTTTGCAACCTATGAGCAAAACTGCTTTCTCGACACTACCCCCTTAATCCGTATAAGTGTGTTAATGAGCATAACTTTGTCTTTCTATTGGTATACTCAAACCCGAATTATTATATTTATCATTTTGCTTAGGATAGTTTATATCCTATTAATTATTATTATAAGTCTAGTGCGTCCAGTTTAGACTAGTTCGACTAGATCAGATTGATTCAAATTGAGTCTAGTTCATTGATTAATTGATAATTCATAATAACTGCAGCAAATTCAATTCGAATGCAAGTGTTAGCGATTGGATTACACACTGTGCACGCTGTACAGTCAGCCCTTATTGGGAGGAAATTGTCAGAACTGTCAGATGAGGGGTGATATGAGGCTGCGACGTTACATAACCCCAAAATACTTTTGATGAAAATGAGCCGTTTCTGAGTAGTTACAGTTTGACAGTTCAGTGCCCATTTGATTTGACTGCTCAATGCAAGTTCTAAATTACGTACATAGCTTGTAGTTACTCACTATTTAGAAGCGGCTTATTTTTTTTAATTTTAAATCAGTTTCGAATCTGTTGATTAACACTCCTTCAAACACATGCTCATTCAGAATTGGAAGGGCGCGGAACACGACCCAACCCCAACCACAACCCAAAAATCAGCTCCTGCAGCTTACGCTGTGAACCTTAGAAAGCAGCAGCTTCTAAAGCTGTCTCCTTTAAAGGAGAAAGCTGCAGCTTAAAAGCTCACAGCTGTCACCTTTAAAGGGACTCACTGTTTAGGCAGCTCTCAACCAATATTTTGGCTGAAAACTGCCACCTACCACTGGACATCGGGCAAAGCCGAAACCCCGTGGGTGGAGCTGCGAACCTTCCTCTTAGAAGGCCGCAGCTCACAAAAATAGCACGCCGTCAAACTAGACAGCTTGCTGGTCAGTGAAGACTGACGATCTTCTTATTTTTCCGCCCCCTTTTATACTTAATTTTGAACTCATTTGCATATCTATATAGTTTTTGAGCAATCCCATTGGCTGGGAATGGATTGCACATACCACGTAAAATTACAAAAATGATCAGTCTTTGTTATGAAAATCAAAAAGATAAAAAAATAAAAAAGTTGCATCGGCCCAGAATCGAATTGGGTACCTCTGGTTCGCCGTAACGTATTACGTAGAAACCACACGCTAATCCACTGCGCCACCGGTGCTACAGAGAACTTACGTTTAGAATATCATTAAATTGGTAAGTTCCTGCGGTGATTTAATGAAGTTGGTAAAAATAATTTTAAAATTTTAAAATTTGAACCAATTTTGATTAATCCGTATAAGTGTGTTAATGAGCATAACTTTGTTTTTCTATTGGTATACTCAAACCCGAATTATTATATTTATCATTTTGCTTAGGATAGTTTATATCCTATTAGTTATATCCTATTAATTATATCCTATTAATTATTTCGGCAGTGTGTATGTGGTAGGGCAGGTTGAGACATCGGGCTGTTCTCAACAGCCCTAGATTCTATCGAGACAACTGTCTGCCCTAGTGTATATTGAGACAGAGGTTTAACAATAGAAGGCCACTTATCTAATTGGCGGCTGTCCACTGAAGACCCTCATAAATATTCGCGTCTAACTTGACCTTTGTGACTCATAGTCTAGTCGTCAGTTTTATCTAAGCTATTAGTTTTTATTAATGCAAGAATAATGCTAGTATCGACACAATTGAAAGAGTTTACACGTTGCAACATGGAATATTATCATGACATTTCGTACTACATTTTAATCCAGCCTTTTTACACATGCAAACTAAATTTTTGCACCCAATCTTGCAGCCACACACGCTGGCGCTGCCACTCGAATACGCGGTCTCCTACGGTAAGCTCTTATTAGAGAAGTTGAGCTTGTAGGAGCTTCGACCAGGCTTTCCGGAATAGGCCCGCTCCATAGAGAAATTGCATCGCAACCGAATTTCTAAGTAATAATTCCGTCCTGAGACTCCAAGTGACACTAGAGGCAGTCTTTTGCAGTATACGGGCCGGCATATTTCGATTTTTATGTAATTAAAATAGATAGGGTTCGAAATCGCTAGTGTCACAAAGGTAAAGTTAGGTGCGAATATTTATGAGGGTCTTCAGTGGCCAGCCTTCTATTGTTAAACCTCTGTCTCTACATTACTAGGGCAGATAGTTGTCTTGATAGAATCTAGGGCTATCCAGAACAGCCCGGTGTCTCAACCAGTTTCCTGTGTCTAAGTTTTAGTCCTGAAAACGCATTTGATAATAGTATTGAATCGTTGGCAAAGTTTTTTGATTTTTGACTCTGAGCCTAGTTTTTATTACGATTGATTTTTGTAGGTATGATCGCAACGATTGTGACAAATTCATGACTTTTTTGGAAGGAAGTTTTCCTGACCCTGGGAAAGAATCTCGTGCGGCAATTTATAGAATCTTGGGAGTTGGAATCAAACAGGTAGATCTGCAAAACATGGCGTCTAGAACGATAAATGTCACTCGGAATGTAAACAACACTGTGGCTATTATTACAGACCAGACTTTCCCATTCGGTGCGGTTTCGGACTCCACGGAGGCAGTCCGCAGTGCCATTACAATCTGCCGCTGGACGTACACCACGCCGGATGCCAATGTGATCCAAAGTGAGTTTTGCTGGCGGGGACTGCAAAAATTAGATTAATATGAAACGTATGAAGGAATTCAGTAGTATCAATAGTACATAATGGGAAGAGTATGACACTCTTCCATCAGCCAGCTTGGCAGCACGGTAGATGTGTTGCACAATAACGGCCAAAAAGGTACCCAAATGGGTACCCCTACCCAAATGGGTACCTGCCTAGTACCCAAACGGGTCCTGTTGGTACCCAAATGGGTAACCCAGCGTTCTGATTGGGCCCTGCAGGGTACCAAAATGGGTACTAGGTACCCAAATGAGTACCCCTACATAAACGGGTAGGTAGGTACCCAAATGGGTACCCCCCAATCAACCACTCAGAATGCAGCAGCTGTTAGCTCCGCCTACGAGCAAGCTACCGTAATCCCACGTGCAGCAGCATATGTGACGTTGCGGATAGTGCTGTTTCTTTGAATTTTTAAGCATTTTGTTGCTAATAATTATTTGACTACTAATTGTTCGACGTATACAAAGTCTTTGTAAACGGTCGGAACTTGGTTCACTAAAACTGTTATATATTTTTTAAAAGCCGCTGTACAAAATTCTGGTTTGCCTATTTTATGTCGATTTTCTAGATGTCATTTCAGCTGCGTCTGTTATTTTTTTAAATCTATAATAGTTAGAAATAGTAACTATTTACCTTAATATATACCTGGTGAACTGTTTACCTTAATAGCTACATTCATACTTACGGCAAAGTCAACGTGATGACGAAATGTGGACCGTAACCAAAATTTTGTGAATCTGTACACAGGGATGGACGACGGGCAAAATTTTCTACCAATCCGCGATCCTAACCAATATGCGGTTAATCAAAGACCTAACCCCCTCCTAACCCGCAGGACGCAGACCATTATTTTAAGATACCGTACCAGATGACTGATTAGCGTGGGCACCAACAAATATGATTCCCACAATTATTGGTCACATTACATTGTCACATTAACCGAAGGCACTAGGTATTATGCGGTAAGCCCCTATATTTCTGCAGAAAAACTGGAATCAGACTGACGTGAATTGAAGCGTTGTTTCTTTTTTCAACTCCGATCCCTACACATATGTAGATTTACTCTAAACCCTCTACAATTCGATGGAAAATCCACACCGGTTGTGACCAAATTTGAAATTTCCAATATTTTAGTTTGCGGTTCGGTCAGACTTAATTTAATTTAAGCAGTTGGGGCAACAAAATGCTTAAAAAATCAAAGAAACAGCACTATCGCAACGTCACATATACCGCTGCGCGTGGGATTACGGTTAGTGTTTGTGACCGGCCGGCGAAGAACTTCGGCCGGCCGGCCCGTGAAAATTTTTGGATAAAACCCGTCCAGAGTGTCATTTTGGCATAAACTTAGCCTGCCGGATTGTTATGCCGGCTTAATTTTGTCAGTCGGTTGAATCTGGCTGGCCGGCCGGTGTTTTTAAGCGGCCGGCCGGCCTATTTTGACCAGCCGGCCGGCCGGCTGATTTTAGCCGGCCGGCCGGCCGGCTTTTCCCGGCCGGCGCCGGCTTTTTTCGGCCGGCCGGCCGAAATTTCCGGCCGGTCACAAACACTAATTACGGTAGCTTGCTCGTAGGCGGAGCTAAAGGCTGCTGCATTCTGATTGGCTGATTGGGGGGTACCCATTTGGGTACGTACCCGTTTAGGTAGGGGTACTCATTTGGGTACCCCAGCAGCCAATCAGATACGCTGGGGTACCCATTTGGGTACCTGGTACCCATTTGGGTACCTCTGGTACCTAGTTGGGTAGCGGTACTCTTTTGGGTACCCTGCAGGGCCCATTCAGAACGCTGGGGTACCCATTTGGGTACCTGCAGGACCCGTTTGTTTACCAGGTACCCATTTGGGTAGGGATAACCATTTGGGTACCTTTTTGGCCGTTATTGTGCAACGCATCTACCGCGCTGCCAAGCTGGCTGATGGGAAGAGTGTCATACTCTTCCCATTATGTATTCCTGGTGTTATTTATAAACTGTTGCAATATACTTATAGGAATAGGAACTGGCAATACCAATTATTTTGCCTGACGAGGTGCAAGTTTGGATCTAAAGCATCTGGGGCAGCAGCAGCTCAGCACCTCCTGCTAATGTAATATTATACATATTGTAGCTTGAAATATTATCACAAACACCGTGCACTGTGTCTAAACTAATGAGCATACATGAACAGTTGTGGAAATTTGAGTTAGGTGTCATAGGACGATAAAACGGACACAGTTTCCAGAATCAAGTCGAATAGTGTTTAATTTTGTTAATTTATTGGTGTGTTGTATTGTAAGACACCATGATCGTTTTGTGAGCCACCTGTTTTCTCGGGGTAGGGGTGTGGCTATGAAGCACCTGTCTGGAAGGGGAAGAAACCGCTTTCCATGGCTATATATGTACATTATTTTGTGGGCCAGCTACAGTGACACTTTGCAATTTTTTGTGTGTTTAGGCTGTGCAAGTATCGCTGCAGCAGTTCGCTAACATTTGGATTCTACCAATAAAGAACTAAGCTGTTGTGACAATGTGTGATATTTGCTTTTATTTTATGTATGCTTAGCCAAGTTTTATACTAAAAATGTTTCATTGTGGATTGCTATATATCTGTTTCCTTGTATTCCATAAGCATAAGTGGCCTAGTTTTTGGTAAAATGTTGCTAGGTTTTATATAATTGGCCGATTTTCATAATTTTATGTGAAATTGGGCAATATTACTAAACACAGCTGAAGTGCCCGTCTCCGTCGAGACAAAAATATTGGAATTTTGCAATACCTTGAGTCATAAACTGGGCTGAAATGTTTTTAACCTGAAAGTTACAAACACACACTTACATACACATACTACGGAACCGAGAGTTTGAATTTGTAGGGTAACACGGAGGCACACATGTACATGCAGTTGGGGGGATAGAGGGAAAGACCCCCCAAAATTTGGTTCCAGGGGAGGGAGTGGGTCAGGGGGGTCCCGTCAAACGTAAAAAAAAGGAAGGGTCCCGTCGAGAGCAAAAGCATTTTGCCAAAACCTCTTTGGCCAGTGTATTTTAGATATCGGCACTTGAAATTTGGGTATTTTTGATGAAATTTTTATTTTAATTTTGGCCAAATATTGTCAAAATTATCATTTTTTTTGCCGAAAAATTGTAAAAAATGCGTGATTCATGGAAGGGGGGGGGTTAAAAATTAACAGGTTATGGGGAGGAAGCTGCAACCTAGTTCTGGAGGGTACCCAAAATTTTGGTTCTAATACATGTATGAGATGCACGGAGGCATAGTGATATAATGTACGTGTTCAGACCTATCGGCAGTAGTTAATGCTGCTAGTCTCATTCATAAATTTGTGAGACGCCTTTAAGCCTATTGTCAAGTATACATATATGCACGGATTGCCTACATACGCAAATTATGCGGGGGTGAGGTCATCGGGGGGGGGGGGGAGTGCGGAGCAATTTTTCCGCTCGTTTTCGCTTCGTGAGCCACCAATTCTGCCTTGCTTATCTACCGATTTTGCCGTCCTGAGCTACTTACAAAACATTCTGGGGGAAAACTGAAGCACCTGTCTGGGGGGGGGGGTGGTGAGCTTGCGATCTGGTGGCGGCAGGGGGTAAAAACCCCCACGCCCATGTATGTATGATTGCCTACTTTTATGTGTGAAAATATACAGACGTATGTCCGTTCAGTTGGCCAAATTATGAAAGATTCATGTTACCAGTAGTATTTAGCATTGGCGTGGTTAGTTAGATTGCAGACCGGACGGACATTTGGTTGTGAGTGTGAATTGAAACTAATCGTTGTTCATATTCTGTTTCTTTCACTTGCTTTGTATGTCAGTAAAAACTTGAAAAACATTGTTTTAGCATAGCAGCAGACGTAGTATATTATGAGTGCATTGTAACGTCTCACTGTTACACAAATACATATAATGTGCAGGAATAAGCAAGATGCATAACGCTTTCTGAGGGATTGTGAGCTAGAATCAGTCTAACTTTGTCAGTTAGCATAGTGTCACCTTTTCTTCGGCTGTGAAAGTGAGACAATATAATGCAATCGTGGTAAAACCGGTCATGAACTGATTATATAATGTGTTTGCTTGAAAAAGTGAGCAAAATAGACTGAGCTTTCGAAATCTAGTATATACTTGTGATTTGCAAGTAAGTATATCATCTAGGTTCCAGACATAGCACATGAAATTCTGCTGTGGCTCGTATTTGTAGATTTGTTCAACATTCTGACGAAGTGTTCGAAGTATAAGGGTCGATTTGTACTCACACCTACATGTGAGATCAGCCGGTAACATTACATATACGATAAACTGAGTGGCTTGAATATTTGTAAGAAAGTGATCTAGGTGTCAGAAACGGGTAAATTATGTACTTATCCTATAAACTTAGTGGCTTGAATATTTCGTAATTTTGCCGGCTGAACGGACATGAATCAATCTTAAGGGTGAAGCTGTTGTTAAAATCGATCCTAAGGGTGAAGCTGGTGTCAACTATTCACGTTATTTTGCAGTCGAACAAAGTAATGGCTGTAGATGTAAAGCTACCCTTGAATTTTTAGTTCAAATTTTGAATGGCACAATTCTTACACTTCTTTTAAATATCACCACGAATTTACGACTTAACGACACAAATTGATTGTAGTGTACTATAATATGCAGTATTAGTGTCAGTTCAAGTTTACCCCTGGGTTATCATCAGCGTAATCCAAATGAGCTGGTGGTAAAGTCACTTGTAATTAGAACTAATAATGTTGACCTACAGAGTCAATGTCATTAAAAATCGAAGGGTCTTCTAGGTTCTACTAAGTAATTTCAGCAGTTATTAGGCAGAAATCACGCGAACGTAGGGGTAAAAAGAATTTATTGACTAAATAATGCGAGAAAAACATCACAAAACAGTAAAAAAGTGATTTTGGCTTGTAAAATCCCTTATGCTTTGAATTTCAATTTCTAATTTGGTACACATAATGTATCTTTAGATGGTAGATATGTGTGCTAAATTTAGTGTAAACTGGTCAAGGATAACGATGTTTGCACCAAAAGCTGCATATACGAAACTACCACTTTAAACGAACTTAAAAATTTCGGCGTTTTAATGAGTGTGGTATGATTTTTTTGTGAAATAACGAAGAATATTTTGCATTAAATTAAGGCCGTGTTTACATTGAGCTTTTTTTCAGCTGCTCGAGCAGCTGAAAAAAAGCTGCAGCTTTTTTCCCCATTTCCGGCTTTTTTACAGCTGCTCGAGCAGCTGCAAAAAAGCCGGAAACGGCGAAAAAAATCTGGAGCAGCTGAAAAAAAGCTGGAACTGCAGCGTTGTCATGACAACAGAGCAGCTAGTCTATAGTGACCGCCATACTTATCCGCATTTTTTCAGCTGCTCCAGCTTTTTTCCAGCTGCTCCAGCTTTTTTCCAGCTGCTCGAGCAGCTGAAAAAAAGCTCAATGTAAACACGGCCTAAAATATAGTGCGTGTGAATACAAATGCAAATTTTCGGCTTGCGATTTTAAAAAATTGGCTGAACAAGAAAAGTTAAAATATTGCACATATGTTATATGCAACTCGTTGTCTTCGAGCGGTCGCAAAACTTGATTTTGAGCAAATCGATAGTATACAAATAATTTAGTTAAATTTACGTTTTTCGAAAATTGTGATTTTGGTGTTTTTCAATATATCAAGCATATTCATCAAAAATTACATTTTCAGGAAAAGTCATATTTCAGGAGCCACTCGCTCAGGGCTTAGGGGAACCGACTTTGGCGTTTAATTTATTTCAGCGACGTTTCTGAGCATAATATCTTGTAGGAAAGTTGTTAAGAATGAATAGAGCTTTGGTTTGATGTGCATATTGTCAAATTTTTTTAATTTTTTGGACAATTTTGTAGCCTAGCCGTAGTATAAACGTTTTTGTTTCAATATAAAATGATTGCTTATGCCACTGAAATATGCGGTTTCTTAGCTTTAAATTGATGTGTTAAATATACGAATACGTTAAAGATTTGCTGAGCTATTTAGCCGTAAAAATAGCAAATAAAAAATGAAAAGCCGAAAAAGCTGATAAATCTTCGAAAATGTCAAATTTTCGATTTCATTTCTTAAAAAATTGAGTATGGCTTTCGGTATCTTTTTCAACGGAAATATGCGATTCTAGGAAAAGTCTAATTTTTGAAAAAGTGAAACGTGTGGGCAAACCTGACATTTTTGCGTAGCGAAATTGACAACTTTTTTGGACCTGGGTCCCAGGCCCATCTGCCGATTGCGATTGAGTTGAATATTTGCACAATGAAAGATAGAATATAAATGCAGACGTGAAAGTTTTTCGATTTTCAAATTTTGGCTCGCAGCACTTTTTCAGACGACCAAAGTAAAGTGCCAATATATGCGTAAGTGTAATATTGACCGTAATATATAGTATGCGAAGAAGTGTGCGAAACTTTTAAAAAATACCAAAAGTTGACAGAATAGCGGGAAAATAATCCTATTCTCCGGCTGTCAATCACCTAGTCTCATGCAGCCGGTCGTTTACAATGTTACGTTTCTGTCAACTTCGTAAGTCATACATTCATAAAACATAACCTAATGGTTACTTTTCTGTAACTTAATCACTAATTTTTCACATTTCAAAATTCAAAGTATCTCAAATTTTTAAAATTAAAACTTAAAAAAAGGTTTCCCAAAGGCTGGTCTCGGTCTCGTAGGTCTCGGTTGCCTGGTCTCGGTTGCAAACCCGAGACTCGCCAACCCTGATGTGGACACGTGTTCACATCCGAAATCGAGGGCAAAATGTGAAACAGTCACTTTTTTGTAACTTAAGGGGGCGCTCCGGGAATCAAGGTATTGGGCCCTAACTTTTTTCAGCTAACGAATTCTGACCTGTGTCAAGAAGCAAAGTTACTCAGGATGATGTGGGCTTTCATTTGATACCAATATCAAGATATTTGGAAAATTGCCAAATTTTATAGTTTTTACTGGCAAACTGCCAAATGGGTGAACATTGAGAAAAAATTTATGAAAAATTCATCAATTCACATCATTAGACACAAAATAACAGTCGAAAAATGTTTGAAACGGCAAAATTAATTTTTACGTCCATTTTTGCCGGCTTTTACCAAAAACTGTGTTCGATTTGGTACATTTTTAACATTATCTAAAAAACTGTGTAACATTGCTTAGCTACCTAAACTGTTTTTTACTAGGGTCTTGGGTTTCCAAATTTCTGCAAAGTTTCAGCGCAATCGGGCAACGCTACGCAAAGTTGCTGGCTCAAAAAAACTATACTGAGCAGTGCACACGGTAATTTTCGGCATTCGATATCTTTCTGCTGCTTCAACCGCTTTGGCTCAAATTTGGCATGAAGATAGCCTATCATTGTGCGCAGTTGAACATTCTTTTATTTTTTTAAAATAATGTTCTAGACCATGATACCACTGCTTTTAGTGCTGGGAGACCGACTTCGAAAATACAAAAATTGCAATTTTAACAAATTCGCACTAAATAATCAAAAACAAAAATAATGTTCAACTAGAAAAGCGCAAGGGCTACATTTTGGTACATGAATCATGATTTTAAGACAAACATGCTAATATGCTATTAGTTATCGCTTGCCGAAAATTCACTCACGCGCAGTGCTCTGGAAGTCACGTGACATTATCAAGTGATTTAACACTTTTACACAAGGGTTATTTCATACCATACTAAATACTTATTTAGTAATATTTTAGTTTTATCAGCTTTTTGCTGACTTTTGAGGCAACACCCGATTCCCGGAGCGCCTCCTTAAGCCTTAAGGGGGCGCTCCGGGGAATCAAGGATTTGGGCCGTATTTTTGAAAAACAGCCACAATGACCGACCATTCTTGGAGAAAAGTTGCCCAAAATACTATTTCTGATGTTTTGACGCGCATATCTCCATAGCGAAAAATTTTGAAAAAATTGGACAATTTACTGATTTTATTCGACTTTTACACAAATTCAGCAAGTAAGCCAGTGCATCAACGCTTTTTGAGGTTTTCCAAACAGACGATACGTAAATTTTATTAGTCGTAATGAAAAATTAAAACAATTTTATTGCGTTCTGTGCAAAAACATTGTACAAGAAACCATTTTCAGAAGCAGCAGACTCAAATATAAGCTGTGTGAGTACAAAACCAATTTTTCGGCATTCGATTATAAAATGCTGGTAAAATATTTTTCTACAAAATTTTGCACAATTATAGTCTTAGGCTTTGCGCAGTTGAACAATTTTTTAGTTTTTTAAAATAAAGCTTAGAAATTTTTTTATATGAATTTTATTGCTCAGAGTTCGACTTCGAAAACACATAATGACATTTTTTATCCAAACCCGATATAAATGTTGAAAACCAAAATAATGTTCAACTAGAAAAGCACATAAGCTACATTTTGGTATATAAAGTGTGACTATACGCAAAGTATGAGCAGAGTTATCGTTTGCCGAAAATTCACCCACTTTTGATGCTCTGGGAGTCACGTGACATATTCACGTGATTTGAAATTTTGCCTCCAGTGTTCCTTTGTGACATACTACATATATGTATAGTAAAGTTTGACATTTGCCAACTTTTTTGCCAATTTTCGATGTAACCCCCGATTCCCGGAGCGCCCCCTTAAGGCTTAAGGTGGTAGTGTCGCCAAAGCAGTTTTGCTCATAGGCTGCAAAATGAGAACTTTTTGCTTTGAAATTGTACGTTCACTGAGAAACTATTGAAATGCCATATGGTGTCAAATAAATACTGCCAGACACTAGACTACCAACATCTACCAATATTTTTAAAGAATCACCATTTGTGAGCCAGACATCACACAATAGAGACATAAAAGTTCAAAAAGTCAAGCCAGATATCAGATTGGCCAGCTTGTGAAGTATATGTAATGTTTTGACGCACAATTTTTTGCCACAAATAAGAAAAATGAAAAATGAAGATTCGTTTTTCTTTTGATTTCAAAATAAGTGTCTGAATTTTTTGGAATTTATCATTATTGCTGTGAGTACTTTACAGGTTACGCACAGTTTCACAGTTCAAACAGACATTACTCCACAACCACTCAAGCAAATTGTACTAAATTTTGCGTGCATAAACTAGAGTATATGTGCTTTTACTTTGTGTAAAGAATCTAAACAAAAAGTTTTTTAATTGTGACGAAATTATCGAATGTGAATAGGTTTTCAAAACGTCATTGTTCCGACTTTGCGACTTCACTGCTAACTGTAAGCTGCATCAATTTTTCTAAAACTTGGCAAAAATATTTGCCTTGAAACATATTTTTAGAATATATAAAGAACAATGACCTATCTTTCACTGAAAAAGTTTTATAGTCGTGCAAAATCGACTGTTTTTGCGACACTACTCCCTTAATCACTAATTTTTCACATTCAAAGTATCTCAAATTTTTAAAATTGACACTTGAGAAAAGGTCCCCTAAAGGCTGGTCTCGGTATCGTAGGTCTCGTTTGTGTGGTCTCAGTTGCCTGGTCTCGGTCTCGGTTTCGGTTGCAAACGTGAGACTTGCCAACCCTGATGTGGACACGTGTTTAAATCCGAAATTGAGGGCAAAATGTGAAACAAACAATGGCCGTTTTTTGTGCTCGCCAATTTTGAGAGTCAGGATGAGATAAATGACATTTCAGTTTTTTTACATCTGCGGTTCAGACCCTTCCCCTTCGCCCCCTTAAGGTGGTAGCAACGAATGTGCAGTGATTTTTAAATTTTTGAAAAAATTTAGTTGATTCAAACTGTATTTTTTGAAAATAAAGTCTGTAAAAAATTGATTCATATACACAAAATGGCCAATGAAGTTAGCGGGATCATGTGAAAATTTTTTAGGAGCAAGCCAAGCCAACAAGCCAAACTACACAACAGGAGAATGGAAATTTAACAGTTTTGGCCACTTTTCTAAGCGCATGCGCAGCGCATGAACACAAAAATGAACATAAATAAACTTTTGCAAATTTTCTAGACCCAAAATTAAAATTTTTCAAATTGCTTATATTTTTGCGCAGATATAGAACCCGAAAGTTGAGTGTGAATAGAAAGTTTTTACTTTGAAACCATATATTTCATTTAATAATTGACAAATTATGAAATCGTGCATTTTGGGTCTAGATAATTCACTTTTGAATATTTGTGCAATTTTTTGTATGTTTTTGTTGTTAAAACTCTTCAAAAAGTGGCCAGATTTGAAAGTGCTCAAAAACGCCAAATTGGTCTAGTTTTAACACGTGCCATACAAATCATCTTCACAGTTGTACAATAAAACTTTGCTTAAATGTAGAAGAAAAGTAGCGCTTTCTAACGATATAAAAATTATGCTCTAAAGTTAATTCATTATTGAATACTAGCCTGTTGAAAAACACTGCACATTCGTTACTACCACCTTAAGCAAGCAGCGGCTGCATATTGCTGGCATATATACAATGCCTCAGAATTGCATGGGTTTGGTGACGGCAGCCTCCAGAAGAAAATTTTTAGATTTTAAGGTCAAATTTGGTCAAGTGGAGACGTATTGGAAATTTTTTCTTACGATTCGGACCACCAGCAAACATCAATAACAACCAGACTATAAAACTACCGAAAAAAGTTGAAGGTTTTTTCCCGGAAGTTATATACTTATATATTAAGTCGAGGCTTATTTAATATATACTCAAAAACGCAAGCAGCTAGATTTGATTTTAATAGTGCAATAGTTTACCGAAAGATGGCCGTTATAACTGCCGTGAGCAATTACCGATCCGAAACAGTGGCGTATTTAGGGGGGGGGGGGGCTGGGTGGGCTGCAGCTCCCCCCTTAGCGATTTGAGCCCCCCCCCTTAGAGGGTCGCAGCCCCCCCCTTTTCGAAACTTCAAAAGCTGACAAAAGTGTTTCTGATACCTCCACAATTGACAAATTCTACCTTCAAAATTTAAAAAATCTCCAAGTTTTTGCCATTCTGTTGATGTTTTTTCGGCTTAGATACCTTTTTTCTTTGTGCATGCCTATATATATGCCAGGTCTATTACAGTAGCGTACCCAGGATTTCGCGAAGGGGGGGGCTGAACTGATGGTCGACGACCGGGGGGGGGGGGGGGGAAAACGCACACGCAGTCCGCGGCAGTCTGCAGAAAGTTCAGCTTTTAAAAATTTTTTTACTGATTTCATTGATATTGCAAAAAAGTTTTATATATATACGCAACATGTCGTGCAATCATAGTGGTTGCAGGGGTCTGGGGGCGGCAGCCCCCAGAAGCTGGAGCTTTTTTAGAATTTTGAAATAAAATTTGCATTGAAAAACCATTTCTAAGCAACAGTTGTCGTGAAACATAGTGGTTGCAGGGGTCAGACTGAAGCGGGAGGGGGGAAATTATTTTCTATTCTAATTCGCTTCCTACCCCATCTTTTAATAAACATATGAAACCCCCATCGTCAGCCATGCCCCTAATCCGATCTCTAGCCCCCAAAATAGCTGTCGCCCCTTTTAATAAAAATCTGAAGTGAAATTATTGGTGTTAAAACCGTTAGGGGTCGAATAAGTCGGAAAAACGGCATTTTTTCGACTAATGATCCGGAGTCCCCCTATATCCCCCCAAACCTAGGTGGGGGTCAAAATTGAACGCTCTTTCCAATAGGCTAGGTTAGAAGTTTGTAGGATGTAAGCTTTAGCTGGAAATCAAACTTTGTCCAAAAATTATATAAACTTTACATGAAATTTTTTGCGCAAAATTGGATTTAGTCAAAAGTACTGAATTAAATAAAAACCTGCTGTTACCATTGAAAGAGCAACTTCTAAGCTACTAAATGTTGAAAAAATTTTGTAAATCGGTTCAGGCTTTGAAAAGTTACAGAACTTTTTCTGAAGCCACCAGGAACAGGCTGATCGAAGCGTTACAGCACAAGTACGGTTCCGCAGAAATTCCGGATCAAGTGCGGTTAAGCAATATTTAAGCAACACTTGTGAAATCAGAGTGGTTGCAGGGGTCTGGGGGCGGCAGCCCCCAAAGTTGGGGCTTTTTCCTAAATTTGAAAAAAAATTTGCATTGAAAAAGCAATTCTAAGCAACACTTGTTGTGAAATCAAAGTTTTTGCAGGGGTCTGGGGGTGGCGGCCCAAAGCTAAAGCTTTTCAGAATTTTGAAATAAAATTTGCATTGAAAAAGCATTTCT
>JASANF010001803.1:0-19569 GCA_030248245.1 Trissonchulus sp. WLG1_4 | reverse complement strand
ACAACTATGGAAACTATGGAAGCAACAACGGCAGTAGAAACATCGATAACACCATCAGAGCAAAGTGTGCATCCCCAAAACGCTTCTGCAGTGATGTCTGCTCAAACCACAATTACAAGAAAATTTAAAACAAGTTCTGCAGAATCGGACGAACAAGTAGAATCAAAAAGAATCATTTAGATAATAATAATTATTCTTGTGGTTATAGTGATTGTTGTCGTGTGTATTCTTGCATAATTTTCGTACTTGCGAAAAAAAAGACAAAAACAAAAATCAACAAAAGCAGTTTCGGCGTGTACGACACAAATCAAATCAATAAAGAAGTCACCTGTTCAACAAGAAAGAGCAAAAACAACAACAACAACAACAACAACAACAACAACAACAACAGTCAAAAATACAAAAACAGCAGTTCCTTCAAAAATAAAAGTGATGTGTCAGACCAAAGGAACTAACTTGGAATCAAAACCTAGACCAAAATCAACACAGACAAGCAAAGTAAAAGGAATTGAATGCAAAAAAGCGTCCCTTCATTTAATATTTCATGATTAGTAAAGATTTGTACTATGCAGTGTATATTAGGTACTTATTGTCATTGATTCTTAAATATCGAATCGCAATCATTGTTTTGATTAATAAACTGGTAAATTGAATAATTGTAAAGTGGTTGGTAAATTTGGTCAATTTTTGTTGTATTAAGTTGTATTAAAGTTCACTACTCAAAATTTTTAGTTTGTCACAATAAATACATAATAAACAATAGTTAATATCAAAATGATTGTTGATTGGTAGTTGTGGCGTGTTTTATTTGATGCATAATGGCGTCTTTTGACGCTATTGCATTTCACACCAACTTTTTGCTTTTTCACTTTTTTTCTTATAGTACGGCTCAAAATTGACATCATATGACTCCGGAGTCAGCTTCACTGACAGCATTTCGCAGTCGGTGAGTCCAGTCAACCTATTGACGTCACAGGTCCAATGTTACTTCCTGTACTTAACATACGCAAACCGTGTTGATACAAATTTTTTTGACACAATTGAACTTTTAGTTTTCATTTCAAAATAAGTTTTTAGAATTTTTTGAAATTTGAAACCATTATTACTCACCAGTGACGGCAGCCATTAACATTAAATTTTGTGCAATTTACGACAAAAGTGATTTTAGTCTATTAAATGAAAACAAAAAAAGTACAACTGAGACAAAATTGTTGACTGCGGATTCTAAATATTCCTTTTTCGACTTTGTGATAGAGATGGGACCGGTTCCACTTTACCGGTTCCGGTTCCGGTTCCAGGGTACCGGTTCCGGTTCCGGTTCAGGTTCCGGTTCTAGAAAATTGTCGGTTCCCGGTTCCAAATTCGGTTCCACTTTTTTATTGATGATTTACGCAATTTTTTTCTATTTTTATATTTTGCATATGTTTTTTACACTCTAATGACCTTATAAATGACAAAATACCATGAATTTCTAATATATAAGTATACAGAGGATTACCTGATCGATGTAATCGCTTTTGTGCTGTTTTCTGTCGTCAAATTTGCTGTCGCATGTGAGCGCCCACACAAAATTATCTAACTTTTCCTCCCATTTTAAGGTGGTGTTATGAATAACCGATTTTGGGCGATAAAATTTTTCAGTCAAGTTTTCATTGGTTATCTCAAGAGTGAAAGTTCTTCAAATTTGAACTAGCTTTCATTTGATGTACATAACGTCACATTTTGGTCAACTTAAATTTTTAACCAATTTTTCAATGGGAAAATCTTCAAATCGATATACCAAAAAATTCTATATGGCTTTTGGTACTTTTTAAAACAGTTTTATGCAGCAGATTGCAAGCTGCAACTTTTTTAAAAAGTCGTGTGTGTACTGTGTAGGCAAACTTTCTAAAAAATTTCCAAAATACGTTGAGCAGCATTGACAAAAATACACTATTTTTCAAACAAATTTTTCGATAGCTACTTTTTGGCTTCTTTAACTTTTCTCAACGGATTTCAGTACTATGTAGTTTTAGTTTTTGGAAAATACGTATGTGTAGGCAAACTTCAGGTTTCTGAAACTGGGCTATAGTGTTCATTTTTTAAGATTACTGACTGTCAGCTGCGAAAGCCGATCCGAATGAAACTCTGCACACTATTAGAACAGACGTATATGGAGGTGCCGAACTTCTTGAATTCTAATTATTATGATTTGCCTCAATATGATAGTCTTTTTATAACGTCACTTTCGATAAAAATTAAGTTAACTAAAAGTTTTTCACCACTATCTAAAATTCGACAAAAATGGCACCTCGGCAAGATAATTGCCCTTACTTTAAAATATAATTGCTAAATTTGGTTGAGGCACCACTGAGCTACGTCATTTCAAAAATTAGTCAAATTTTTCAAAATTTCAATTTTGATGCAATCATAAAATTTGCTAAAATGCTCCGAGACTCATCGAACTTTGCAAAATTGCTTGCCTGGTGCCTATCTTGCTTGCAGTCAAGCAACAAAGTTCGTATTAGCAAGAAACGAAAAAATATAGCAATTTAATTTATTGGAAGTTACTCAAAGCGCTCCCTTAAGGTGGCGCTCAGGATAACTGACTTTGTGCAATAAAACTTCAGACATGTTTTTATTCCTTTGGTTTTGAAGAAAGTTTGTTCAGCAGTGAATGTTTCGCTTGATAAACGTAACGTGTACATT
This sequence comes from Trissonchulus sp. WLG1_4, assembly GCA_030248245.1. NCBI lineage: Eukaryota > Metazoa > Nematoda > Enoplea > Enoplida > Ironidae > Trissonchulus > Trissonchulus sp. WLG1_4. The sequence continues at coordinate 16,881 of JASANF010001803.1, read as the reverse complement.
TGTTGAACTAATTTTTTTACCTGAATTTTGATGTGTAGATATTTTCAATCGGTCATTAAAAACTAAAACAGTTAAGTTTAACGCCTTACTAGACCAAATAGGAACATTTATAAAGCCTACCGGCTCTTACTGAACTAACACACAAAGCCTGCAGGCTCTTAAGGGGGCGCTCCGGGAATCGGGGGTTACATCGAAAATTGGCAAAAAAATTGGCAAATGTCAAACTTTACTATACATATTTGTACTATGGCACAAAAGAACACTGGAGGCAAAATTTCAAATCACGTGGTCATGTCACGTGACTCCCGGAGCACCAAACGTGAGTGAATTTTCGGCAAACGATAACTCTGCTTATACTTTGCGTATAGTCACAAAATTTAGCTCATGTGTTTTTCTAGTTGAACATTATTTTGGTTTTTAACATTTATGTCAGGTTTGAATAAAAAATGTCATTATGTGTTTTCGAAGTCGAATTCTGAGCAATAAAATTCATATATAAAATTTCTAAGCTTTATTTTAAAAAACTAAAAAATTGTTCAACTGCGCAGAGCCTAAGGCTATAATTGTGCAAAATTTTGTAGAAAAATATCTTACCAGCATTTTATAATCGAATGCCAAAAAATTGGTTTTGTATTCACACAGCCTATATTTGAGTCTGCTGCTTCTGAAAATGGTTTCTTGTGCAATTTTTTTGCAATAAAAAATAAAATAATATTAATATAAATAATATAATAATATGGTCTCAATAAAATTGTTTTAATTTTTCATTACGACTAACAAATTCTACGTATCGTCTGTTTGCAAAACCTCAAAATGCGTTGATGCACTAGCTTACTTGCTGAATTTGTGTAAAAGTCGAATAAAATCAGTACATTGTCCAATTTTTTCCAAACTTTTTGCTATGAAGATATGCACTCAAAACATTAGAAATAGTATTTTGGGCAACTTTCCTTCAAGAATTATAGGTCATTTTGGCTGTTTTTAAAAAATACGGCCCAAATTCTTAATTCCCGGAGCGCTCACTTAAGATAGACACCCGAAAAACAACCCAACTCTACAGGCGGCTTTAATAAAATTAAACATGGCTGCCGCCATCAGAACAATCCAGCCAGCCGTACGTATCAACACACACCCATGTTCATATGAATATGCAAAATAACTTAGGTCGCCCGTACGTATCTACGTATTGGCGTAACGACGCCAGCCACTTCTCAGAAAAGGCCGGCTATTTTTATTTAAATTTAGGCCTATTGTCAAAATATTTACTTTTGTCCCACAAAAGGTAAAAAATTGCTATAATCTTAGGGGAGCGGGGTCAAAAATTTGTAAGATAAGGAGAGGAAGTTTCCAACCAGGGCGGGTGTGGTGCCTCCATTTTTTGTACTGTATATCACCTTTCAAGTCGAGGTCTGCTTATGTTCGAGCGCGCAACAAATAAGGACTTAAAATGAATTGAGTACCCTAAACTCAGCCACAGCCATGAACCGTGAATACAAAATAGTGATGGGCTTATCGTAGCTATAATTTGAAAAATTGCATTCCAAAAGCCAATGATGTAGGTAGACTAGAAGTAGAAGAAATATTTTAACCGTTGCTGAGCCATCTTTCACACATCGCTTAAACGTTCATTCTTTTAGCTTTAAGTGATTTATTAAATATTTAATTCTGTTGGAGTGTTGCTAACCAATGTAGGTTTAGTCACGAAAATAGCAATTAAAAAATTAAGTGAAAAACTATTAAATTTTTAAATTTCAATTAATTAGGCCAAACGCTCTAATAAACCATTTTCTATGCTAAATTAAAGTTTGTTTATCTGTAAAAAATAGCCGCAAAATTTTTTTGAACTGTACAAAAATTAAGTAAAAATTACTAGTTTTTGAAATTTAGCTTCAACTAAAGCTGAAACTTTTGAGCCGACGTAATATTTACAACCTAACAAACATTATGGGTGGATTTCACAAAGGTGGTTTTACTAAACCATGGTTTTATGTACGTTTTTATATGATTTGCACATAATTTTATTACGAAATATCGCCTGATTTGTTACAAATTTTCTAGATTTTCTAAAACCATGGTTTTAGCTCAGTTGAAATTTCAAACCAGCAGCACAGTAGGTCTCTGTTTTGCTGAAATTTCAGCTGAGCTGAAACAATGGTTTAAGAAAATCTGCGAAATTCGTAACGAATCACACGATATTTCGTAATAAAATTATATGCAAATCATATAAAAACGTACGTAAAACCATGGTTTAGTAAAACCACCTTTGTCAAATCCACCCTATGGGTTGCCGAATCTCTACCCGCCGACGCGATCCGAAAATTGACCCAACGCTTTTTCAGATGTCATGGAAACAAAGTTAGTCACCAAAGTTAGCTGCATCATAGAAAGCCTGCACATAAAATATAAAATATGGCAGGTTCGGTAGCAAAACTAAAATGTACAGACAGAACTGTAAAAGATAAACTTGAAGAACAGAAAAATATGATGGAACCGGTTGGAACCGGCACCATGCCGGTTCCGGTTCCGGTTCCGGTTCCAAAACTGCTGCCGGTTCGGTTCCGGTTCCGGTTCCATCCGGTTCTAGTGGAACCGATCCCATCTCTACTTTGTGATTACATTGCAAACCGCACTTGTTTTATCATTTTATTTATCTATTTATTATTATTTAATATTATTACTATTATTTACTACAAGATTAGTGCGTCTAGTTTAGACTAGTTTGACAACATACTTAAGTTTCAGGACACTTGAGTGTTAATATTACTGATTTTAAAAAAAAAATTAGTTAAAATTTACATGTAAAGAGATTTGATCTAACATGGGCTGATTATAGTTAGTCACGAAGGGTCAATTTTAAAAGACGTCTAGCGGACGATAGGAATGACGTACAAACATGACACTGACATCAATCGTCTTCATTTAAAGAGCGCTTTCAAATGAGGGGTTACATGACCTTATCACGTGAGCATGCCCTGAGATTTATATTTCGGGGTAACCTGAAGCGCTATGTAGTCATGTGACCCCTCATTTAAAAGCCCTGCTTGCCAGCAGTCCAATGATGCTGTTCGTTTGTCTGTCCGACGTTTTAAAGGCCAGTTATGGCGCCTTTAAAGACATGAGGAAAAAGAACACATCGTAATTTAGTAATCACGATTTAATTATGATGTGTTCTATGGTGTGAAAACCTTAAAACCCCCATAACTTTTGTTATGGGGGTCGCAGCCACTTGGGAATTTCACCATTAGAATGGGGAGTGAAAGCGCTTTCGATTAATGGGTCACATGACCCTTTACTGCAAGTTGACGTAGTAATGACCTAGGCGCCCGGACAAAAACCGCTATAATTTGGTATATGCTGTTTTATCAGTCATATGAATGGTGAAAATATCATACGCCAGGGGTTTCTGAGATCACTGCGAAGACGAAACCTGCTTATTATCATTATCATTATTATTAGGTTAATATATATTGTAAATATATTGTAAATATATTGTAAATATTGTAAATATATTGTAAATATATTGTAAATATTGTAAATATTGTAAATATATTGTAAATATATTGTAAATATATTGTAAATATATTGTAAATATATTGTAAAATATATTGTAAAATATATTGTAAAATATATTGTAAATATATTGTAAATATATTGTAACAAGTCTAGTGCGTCTAGTTTAGACTAGTTCGACCATGTCGAATATATATATTTAAGTCTATTTATGTTACATTATTTTAAAAATGAGCAAAAAAATTTTAAATTTTTGCCTAAATGCAATTGTTTTGGGATTTGATCACCCATGGTGTGATCTGTAGTACAATCAGCCCCTTCTATGAAATTTTTCAGGGGCCATACCTTTTGATACGGTAGTGGGAGAATGATAATTTTAACCTCATTTGAGAGGAAATTGTTAGAGCTTTTGAATGATGGGTGACATAGCCTTTAATTTGACGTTAAGCTTGCGTCATAATTTATAATTGGAAATTTAAACGTTTAAACGTGAATGGTATACGTCAAGTAAGGTATCGTTCAAAACCGCTTACTGTTCTGAGTTGAATGACGTCAATTTGGTGTTTTTACGTTAACGTTGAGCAAATTATGACGGTCTGAATATTTGAGAATAAAATGACACTATAGTATCATCTTACATTCGTCGTAGTAGGTGTTCGAGCCCGAAAATGTCAGTATGGAAAATTTTTATTTTTTTCAAACCGGTTTAGCGGTTGAACGGTTTCCTTTACGAACTGATTTTGAATAGAAAAATTGTTGGCCACGCTGTCGGCTATTTGATAACGTAAAAACTACGTTTCTGCGTTGATCCGATCCTGAGTTATTATCGTAATTATTTTTTAGCAAGAAAGTTTATATAGTATAGTAAGGTAAATAGTAAGGTAAATATATTGTAATATATTGTAAATATATTGTAAATATATTGTAATTATCATTATTTATTTATCTAGCTTATAGGGTAAATCGGGGTAATACGGTCACTTAGGGTAATACGGTGACTTTTTACTTTGACCGCCTGATTATTGCGAACCAATCAACGAAATGGGTTGGTTCTTTGCAAAAGAATACCTGAGCTATCGTAGAAATGACTGTCAAAATTCTGAACTGAAATGTGTAATATATGCAATTTAATTCCGCGACGCGTAAATTTAGTTCGATTTCGTGAGTTTTGGCAAAAATTAACGTCGGAAAAAAATGTAAAGTTTGACAGGCTGAATATTCGGCTATAAATAAGCTATTGATATAGTTTTTACACTGTTCGAAACACGAGTTGCTGGACTATACGTGACGTAAGTTTTAAACCGGAGAATTTAGTTAATTATGAATTATTAATACCCAACGCGGGTGACCGTACAACCCTAAATTGACCATAATACCAGATAAAGTTTGACGATTAATAACTTTTGTTTTACAAAGAGTATTAACTTTATACTTGACAAGTATGCAGGTCTTAGGTACTAGTACTGATGCTGTAAAAATGAGCTATCTACTTTTTACCAGTAAAAATTTATATAGCGGTTTGGGTAATATGGTCAAAAAGGGAATAATTTCTGCCCATATTACCCCGTTGTACCCTACAGATCTTAAGACAAACAGAAAGATCAATAATTTAGAATATTTTACTAAACACAGAGTTAAGCTAGGAGTTGTTAAAACTATTTTTTCAAATTTAGCGCGCTCTATTGTCTTTAACAGGCGATTTTTTTATTGGTTCAATTGGCTTTAATGTCAACCGTGTGTTATTGGTTTTATTGTTATTACCACCTGAGCACTTTTTAGTTTTTTTGTCATTTTTTAGTGTGTATAGCCAACACGCAATAATAACTACGACTTTGCCAAACACAACTGCTGCAATAGTTATTACTACTATTACAAAAGCTATTGCGACTTTGGGCTCTAATGTTCCATTCGATGTCGTAGAATATGTCGGCGTTATTTTTGTAATTGTCGTTTGAGCAGACAATATTATCGTAGTGGCACTTGGCGGAGGCTTACTTTGTCTTGCAATTTTTGTTGATGTTGTTGCTTCCATGAATTCCGGATGTATTTCTGCTGTTTTTGCAGTTACAGTTTTTAAAGTTGACTCTTCTGTTGTTGTCTTACTTTGCCAACATTTCTGATTGAGGTCGAAATTAAACAATTTAGTGTAAGTGCTAGTACTGTTTTTACCACTGGTTGTGGAGTAGGTGCTTAAATCAACTTTGCAAGTAAGATTACCAGATTTTCGTCTCACCAACTCTTCGATTTTCAAGCATCGATCTGGCAGTTTTTCTGTGACATTTTTGCCATCAATAAGCCACAGATGTCCAACTTGAACCTTCAAAACGTGCTTCAGGAAATTCATTACCTTCGGAGCGCAACAAACTTTGTCATAGTGTACGCTACTGTCACAAAAACGAGGATTGATTCTTTTATTTTTGTCCCAAACTTTTGGCGCAACTGTTAGCATACTGTCATAAAAAGGAAGAATAATGAAAGGAAAAGTGTATATTATGGTAGACTCTGCAGTTTCTTGTTTAGTTTGGCACTGAACACCAATAAAATCGGAATTGGTAGTTTCAACAGCAATCATTGTAGCAGATATGTTGACAAATTTTATTAACGAGTAAACGTCCCTACAGTTCAAGTTTCTGTTATCTGACTGACCGGGAGAGGGTTTCCAATTTACCAGTTCAATTGTATGATTTCGTGTTTTCTGATCCATAATCACAATTTCTCCATAAGTAACCTTTTGACCGTCAAACTTAAGTTCCAAATCTGAGTCACAAAGCCTGCTACTTTCTTTACCAGACAGAAATTCCACTGTTGCAGTTATTTGGTCATAGATTTTATAATGTGAGCAAATATAATTTGAGACTGATGCATTGGCACAAAATCGAGTAAAAACTTTCCTCCTATGATGCTCCGTATGCGGAGGAAATCCTAAGCAATCTTCCGCGTTTAAGCTGTCACAAGAGAGTCGGCTCGCGTTCCTAAATATGCAAATGAGCCCCTCGGCACATTGACAGTCGGCCTCGAATGGTTGTGGGAGCAAATATGTCAGTCGATAAGCCTGAGCGCGATACACATTTGATCGATCGAATGGATCAACACCGTCAATTAAGTCACAATAAAACTGCTGGCCAATTAGACCCGTAGTCAACGGAACTTTGAAATGAGCGACGCTTGAGTTTATTCCGTTAATGCTGAAATTTTGTTTTTCATTTGCTGTGGACAATCCGACAACGATTCCTTGAGGGTGCGCACAGCTGATGACAAGATTTCCTCCGTTTACGGCAAAATCAGTTTTGAAGCCGAAATTGTCGATTAATTGTATGTAAATCCAGGCGCAACGAACTTCAGCATATAGTGCAAAAAAGACAATGACTGATAAAATCATTTTGTCCTATACCATTTTGCCGACTTTATAACTCTTACTCATCCCATTGTAATGATATAGCCATGTGGTTGAGTACATATTGTGCACTTCAACATCTCAATCAATACAGCTGTGTCTATTTAAGTGGTAAGAACGAAGTGGAAAACAAGAAAAAAAGAAATTTTTGATTCAACAAAACATGCCAAGAAAAATTAATGGAGTGTGATTTAAAAGAGGGGTGTGGTGATGTGCCTATATTCCCTTGGGAATCCTCAAGGAGAAAGTTCACATGTTCTGTCGCGGTCAGTTAGACACGGCCTACGTTACAACTTTTGTTACACACGAAGACAATGAAGCGTAAAATTTGCAAAACCAAACGATTTGCTGCGATTACTACTTTATGACTTAATAACACAGAAATGTTTTCAAACTACCACTTTGCAAATTATTTTATTATGTTAGACTGTTGGGTCGACTATAAATCCAACCGTATGTTCATTCCGCCAGAAAGAATTGACACTAATTGCAGTTGTCGGCTGAAGGGACATACGGCAGGCTGTACGGATCCAATTTTGAGGATCAAAGAATGCTGGTTATGTTTGGCACAATGGTTAAAAGACAAAATAGTTTTACCAGTGGCTGTTTTTTTGCGGCGTTATATGTTCAAGTTCGTTGCAGTCTAATTTATATAGAATTAATCTACAATTCCGGCTTCAAAACCGATTTTGCTGTTAACGGCGGGAATCTTGTTATTAGCTGCGAACATCCTCAAGGAATCGTCGTCGAATTATCCACAGCAGATAAAAGACGAAAGTTCATCGACGTCAGTCTAAACTCAAGCGTTGCTGGATTCAACGTCCCGCTGACCACTGATCTAATTGGCAAGAAGTTTTTTGTGACTATATTTACGGTGTTGATCCGCTAGATCGATCAAATCTACATCGCATCCAGGTTCATGAGCTGACATATATGCTCCCCAGACCTTTCGAAGTTGGCTGTCGATGTACCAAGGGGCTCATTTGCATATTTATTGACCAGATGACACTCGCTCTCGACAGCTTAACCGTGGAAGATTACGTAGGATTCCCACGACATATGGAGAAATCTACTGAGAAAAACTTTACTCGATTTTGTGAAGGCGGAATAGTTTTCAATAAAATTTGCTCACATCTAAAAATAGTGGAAAATAAAAAACATAAAAGCTATAATCAAATAACAACAATAGTGGAATTTCTGTATGATAGGGGAAGTAAGAAGCCTTGCGTCCAACATTTGATTTTGAAAATTGACGGTAAAAAGGTTGATTTTGGAGAAATTGTGCTTATGAATCAAAAAAACAGGAAATCATACAATTGAGTTGGCATATTGGAAACCCTCTTTCGGTCTGTAAGATAACAAAAACTTGAACTGCAGAGATGTTTACTCGTTAATAAAATTTGTCAAAACATCTACCACAATTATATCTGTTGAAACTACCCAGTCCGATTTCATTGGTGTTCAGTGCCAAACAAAGCAAGAAACTGCAGAGTCTACCATAATATACACTTTTCCTTTCATTATTCTTCCTTTTTATGACAATATATATGCTAACGGTTGTGCCAAAAGTTTGGGAAAAAAATCAAAAAATCAACCTAGATTTTTGTGACAGTAGCGTAAAGTACGAAAAAATTTGCTGCTTTCCAAAGACGATGGGTTTTCTGACCCACATTTTGTGGCGGTACCAAGTTGGATATCAGTGGCTTATCAACGGCCGAAATGCCACTAGAATACTGCCAGATCAATGCTTAAGAGTTGAAGTGTTGGTGAATCAAAATTCTGGTAACCTTACTTGTCGAGTTGATTTCATTATCAACCAACCAACTATTGGTACAAACTGGACTCGTTCTTTCACCAAGCTGTTTAACACCAAACTAACCTTAACCACAAATGTTGGTCTATAAAGCCAAGAACAGCAGAAATAAAGTCAGAAGCTATGAGAACTACCACGGCAGCAGTCATACTTTCTGCTCGAACTACAATTACAACTGCCAAAAAAGAACTATATCCTACGTTAAAAGACGAAACAATACAGTCGAAAAAACTATTCGTTTATGCAACAATGGTAATAATTGTGGTTTTAGTGCTAGTTATAGTCATTTTTAGTATTGCATATTGGCTGTACACGCGAAGCAAACGACAAAATCAACTACAAAACGAGGCGGCTTTATAAGCTACAAGCACGTTTTACCACTACTGTTGTTTTGATACCGCAAAAAATTTAAATATGATATAAATATGATACCAAATAATTTAAATAAAACACTTTTGATATTTGATATTTGGAAAAAATTTAAATATGATATAAATGCAATATGTACTTTGAATTTAAATATGATACTTTTGATATTAGATACTCGGAAAAAATTTAAATATGATATAAATACAATACCTTGAATTTAAATATGATACTTTTGATATTTGATACTCGAAAAAAATTTAAATATGATATAAATATGATACCAAATAATTTAAATATGATACCATAATTTAAATATGATACTTTTGATACCAATTTTAATATTGATACTGGTATCAAAAGTATTAATACCCAAGTATCATGTTTATATCTAAAGTATCAAAATGATATCAAAACAACAGTATTTACCACTATGGTTAAACTTGTTTTTTGATAGTTTTCGCTGCGACATGCTTGCAGTGCTGAAGATATTCTTCGCATATTACATAAAAGACGGCATTAAAGTTGTTACACATGAAAATAATGACCGATAAACACGACGATGCATGTTAATAAACCTTCATATTTTATCCTAGCCGCAAGTTGCTTGTGACGTGTGTTGTGTTTGTTCATTGTGTAAATAGGGAAACTGTTCTTGTGTCACTTATATGCATCACTTTGGGGCAGCAAAAGCTTTGCAATGAAATGGACTGGTGTGGATAAAGTGCACAGTTTCTGGATGACAACCTTCAGGACTCTCATTAGCGAAAATTTTCATGTTCATTTTTTGTCCTTGAAATTGTGGAAAGTTAAAGTCATAGGGTGGGATTCACAAAGCGCGTTTAACTTAGACCCAGTCTAAGTCTTAGACTGCGTTTAAACGCAGTCTAGCTAAACGAACGTTTAGACCCAGTCTAAGTCTGCATATGATTATCGTGTAAATTTTGTTCTATTTTCGTGTTCTAAATTTCATTACGTTCTATTCCTGATTCACGAGCTCAGTCTAAGTTAAACGTTCGTTTAAATTAAACGCTCGCTAGTGTTAGATTTAGACTAGCCTTTTGGCTAGTCTAAGGTTAGTCTAAGTCATTTTTTAGCGTTTTACTTAAATATTTTTGCAAAATTTTAGTTACTGGTCTTACTGTAACTATAACTGCACTTAAATTAAAGTAAGTTACCTAAAATTATTCAAAAAGTTTGATGAAAATAATTGATTTTGAACTTAGTTCAACTTAAATTAACGCCTGAGCTTTATTTTAACTGTAAGTTTAACTTAAAATGATGCCTTACTTTAACTTTAATAACTTTTTTAACTTTAAATTTAATGAAAATGGTTGAACTTTGTACCTATGTTCTAGACCCGTAATCCGCACTGACTACAAATGTTTGGTTTATCATTTATCTAATAATTAGCTTATTTAATAATAGGCAAATATGCTATTTAACTACGTAATTAACTTAAATTTTAAATTAACTTTTATTAAAATGTAATTTTATTACCTAAATAAACAGCATTGTCGGTACGTATTAAAGCAAAATGTTCTGCAATAGAATTTAAAAAAGAATGAAATCAAAGAATTCTGTTAAACGAGCCCGTTTAACTAAACAGGCTTTGTGAATCACGTTTAGACTCGGTCTAAACGTTCGTTTAAGTTAAACAAGGTTTCAATTGAAAAAGAACAAAAAAATCAGCTGACACATACTATTCATATCAATCTTTGTGAATCATGTTTAACTTAGACCGACGTTTTAGACTGCGTTTAAACGCAGTCTAACTTAGACTGCGTTTAAACGGGCTTTGTGAATCCCACCCATAGTGTCATTGATGTCATAACTGGGACCTACTAGACTTGAAATTGGTTAACATTCTTGGTATGGACAAGTTTTCTTCCCCGCATTCAAATTTTTTGTACAAAATCAATTGTTTTGTATTAAATTGCTGATTTCAACTAAATGGTTAACAAATATAGGTCCCTTGAGTACTTAGACTGATTGTCTGTAAGGATCGACCACAGTGTGAAAGGGAAGTGACTTAATTTTTTTGACCATCTTCGATTTGTTTCAAATTTACATATGGTAGCCATATATAAGTGTCTAAAATGTATAAAATTTTAGCTTTCTCCTATTTTTCTAATGTCAGATATGATCTCCCAAAATGTGCGTGCTTAGTCATTTTTTCCAAGTTTTGATTAAACTTGCTTTTTCGTGTATATCTGGCCATTGCTACAAGAACCAAATGTCATATTGTAGTCAACATTTAATATACGATGCAAAATATTTTAGTATTTTCAAACTTAATGTACCCTGTTCACTTTGTGAGAAAAAAAACTTTGACTGTGGCAATTTTGACGTTTACTAATGAGCATTTTTTGAGTTTTTGATCAATAACTTGCAGAATACTTAGCAGTCAAAGTGTTATTTATTATACAAAGCTAGATATATTTATTTGTTATCTGCGTGCAAAAAATCAGCCAAATCAAAATGGGGATAAGTCATATTTCTGACCTCAAATTGCGTCACCTCGAAATGACGATTATGTGAGTCTTGCCTAGCTTGTCGCATTGTGTATACAATACTTAATTTCACGCTAACTACTATAAAAATGAACCAAATTATGGCTAATTATATCATGCTTATAGGATTACTTAGCAACTATTTCTAATTTTACTAGGTTACTTAACTAAGTTAGAAATTGATTTAAAATTACTTTAACTTTTTTAGCGCAAATTGTAATTAGTTTGCGATTATTAGTTTTACTAAGTTTTTTTTATGTTTTCTCCAGTTAAAACACTACTAACTGTAGCTTGACCACATCGGCCTCCAACTGTTTCTGTTTCCAACTGTTCGCACGTTGTTGCCGGCTGGCTGCTTCGCGCAAAAAACACTGGCTATTTGCTGCCAGGTTAAATATTCGTCCGGTGAAAACCTTGTTTTCCTTCTTTAATAGTTCGTTTCATATCTTTAGCGACTTGACTCAGATCAGCCTTGTTTTTATTTTGCTCGCCCTGATCGAAAATATCTCGAAAATAGGATAGTTGATTGTCGTCAAAGCGCTTACATTTACGACCTTGATTCAATGCCCATCCGATTCCGAGAGATATCTCATCGGTTATTTTTTCGTCACCTGGAATTTTGTTCGTAATGTCGGTTAGTTCTGGTAAGAACTGTTGTAATTGCATTGCTTCTAATGCTATAGCGTAGTATGTTGGTACGCAACCGGGGTCCGGGCATTTGTTTTTTCGGCAAAACTTTGTTTCATACTTCGACTGCTTGCTTCGTGACATTATTATCACTTGTACTTTCCACAAACTCATCTGAGACGGAAGCTTTGTCTTCTCCTATTTTCAAGAGCTAGGTTTCTTAATTGTTTGGATAACCCCAGTATTTCCAGAACTTAAAACCTTGCTGAAAAGTGTGCCTGTTTTTGTGGCGGGCTCTTAACTGTACATACTTGGCGCTGTTGCCTTTCTTAATTAAAAACTTTGTTGGAATAACCATGCCCTAACCAACGCCAAAAAAGCGCCACACTGTCAGATTTTGCTCGCACAAGGTGAACTCAGCTCAAAGTCGTAACAAATTTGCAATTCATGGAGTACGAGCTTTGCTTTATTTAGCTTTTGCAATTCAATAGTTTCGGAAAATACAGATATAAATTTAATGCCACATGCAATTAAGCTGCGCGCACAATTTCAGCGGCATTGGTGAACCGGTAATTTTTATGCACATACAGTCGAATGTGTTTCACGTAAGATGCCGCAAGGTTACAAGGAAAATTCAACAGCTTGCGCTTCTGAAACGTCCATTTAAAAACTGCTGTCCAGGATAGCAACCTGCATTGTCACGTCTGACGTAAGCTTTATCGTTGAACGGTAATTCGGCATTGTTTTTTTAACAAATTTTATGATTGAGAAAGGTAACAGCGCCAAGTTTGTACAGTTAGAAGCCCGCCACAAAAACAGGTGACGAAAAAATAACCGATGAGATATCTCTCGGAATCGGATGGGCATTGAATCAAGGTCGTAAATGTAAGCGCTTTGACGACAATCAACTATCCTATTTTCGAGATATTTTCGATCAGGGCGAGCAAAATAAAAACAAGGCTGATCTGAGTCAAGTCGCTAAAGATATGAAACGAACTAAGAGAGGAAAACAGAGGTTTTCACCGGACGAATATTTAACCTGGCAGCAAATAGCCAGTGCCGCTTTTTGCGCGAAGCAGCCAGCCGGCAACAACGTGCGAACAGTTGGAAACAGAAACAGTTGGAGGCCGATGTGGTCAAGCTACAGTTAGTAGTGTTTTAACTGGAGAAAACGTGAAAAAAACTTAGTAAAACTAATAATCGCAAACTAATTACAATTTGCGCTAAAAAAGTTAAAGTAATTTTAAATCAATTTTCTAACTTAGTTAAGTAACCTAGTAAAATTAGAAATAAGTTGCCAAGTAATCCTATTTTCATTTTATAATTAGCCATAATTTGGTTCATTTTTATAGTAGTTAGCGTGAAATTAAGTATTGTATACACAATGCGACAAGCTAGGCAAGACTCACATAATCGTCATTTCGAGGTGACGCAATTTGAGGTCAGAAATATGACTTATCCCCATTTTGATTTGGCTGATTTTTTGCACGCAGATAACAAATAAATATATCTAGCTTTGTATAATAAATAACACTTTGACTGCTAAGTATTCTGCAAGTTATTGATCAAAAACTCAAAAATTGCTCATTAGTAAACGTCAAAATTGCCACAGTCAAAGTTTTTTTTCTCACAAAGTGAACAGGGTACATTAGTTTTGAAAATACTAAAATATTTTGCATCGTATATTAAATGTTGACTACAATATGACATTTGGTTCTTGTAGCAATGGCCAGATATACACAAAAAAGCAAGTTTAATCAAAACTTGGAAAAAATGACTAAGCACGCACATTTTGGGAGATCATATCTGACATTAGAAAAAATAGGAGAAAGCTAAAATTTTATACATTTTAGACACTTCTATATGGCTACCATATGTAAAGTTAAAACAAATAGAAGATGGTCAAAAAATTAAGTCACTTCCCTTTCACACTGTGGTCAATCCTTACAGACAATCAGTCTCTAAGTACTCAAGGGACCTATATTTGTTAACCATTTAGTTGAAATCAGCAATTTAATACAAAACAATTGATTTTGTACAAAAAATTTGAATGCGGGGAAGAAATATCTTGTGCCATACCAAGAATGTTAACCAATTTCAAGTCTAGTAGGTCCAGAGTTATCAACATCAATGACACTATAGATAGAACTCACAAAAACCATTAAACGCAGTCTAAGTTAGACTGCGTTTAAACGCAGTCTAAAACGTCGGTCTAAGTTAAACATGATTCACAAAGATTGATTGAATAGTATGATATGATTATTATTCTTCAATTGAAACCTTGTTTCATTTAAACGAACGTTTAGACCGAGTCTAAACGTGATTCACAAAGCCTGTTTAGTTAAACGGGCTCGTTAACGAATTCTTGATTTCATTTCTTTTAATTCTATTGCAGAACATTTTGCTTTAATACGTACCGACAATGCTGTTTATTTAGGTAATATAATTACATTTTAATAAAAGTTAATTTAAAATTTAAGTTAATTACGTATACGTAGTTAACTAAATAGCATAGTTGCCTATTATTAAATAAGCTAATTATTAGATAAATGATAAACCAAACGTTTGTAATCAGTGCGGATTACGGGTCTAGAACATAGGTAAAAAGCTTAACCATCTTCATTAAAATAAAAAAAAGTTATTAAAGTTAAAGTAAGGCATCAATTTAAGTTAAACTTACAGTTAAAATAAAGCTCATGAGTTAATTTAAGTTGAACTAAGTACAAAATCAATTATTTTCATCAAACTTTTTAAATAATTTTAGGTAACTTACTTTAATTTAAGTGCAGTTATAGTTACAGTAAGACCAGTAACTAAAAATTTGCGAAAATACTTGGTGAAACGCTAAAAAATGACTTTGACTAACCTTAGACTAGCCAAAAGGTTAGTCTAAATCTAACACTAGCGAGCGTTTAAGTTAAACGAACGTTTAAGCAGTTTGAGCTAGTGAATCAGGAATGAACGTAATGAAATTTAGAACACGAAAATAGAACAAAATTTACACGATAATCATATGCAGACTTAGACTGGGTCTAAACGTTCGTTTAGCTAGACTGCGTTTAAACGCAGTCTGAACGCAGTCTAACTACAACTAGTTTAAACGGGCTTTGTGAATCCCACCCTATGACTTTAACTTTCCACAATTTCAAGGAACAAAAATGAACATGAAAATTTTCGCTAATAAAATTGCTGAAGGTTGTTAATTACAAACTGTGCACTTTATCACACCAGTCCATTTCATTGCAAAGCTTTTGCTGCCCCAAAGTGATGCATATTAGTGACACAAGAACAGTTTCCCTATTTACACAATGAACAAACACAACACACGTCACAAGCAACTTGCGGCTAGGATAAAATATGGGTTTTTGACATGCATCGTCATGTTTATCGGTCATTATTTTCATGTGTAACAACTTTAATGCCGTCTTTTATGTAATATGCGAAAGATGTCTTCAGCACTGCAAGCATGTCGCAGCGAAAACTATCAAAAAACAAGTTTAACCATAGTGGTAAATACTGTTGTTTTGATATCATTTTGATACTTTAGATATAAACATGATACTTGGGTATTAATACTTTTGATACCAGTATCAATATTAAAAGCTGACTTATAAAAAAGTCTATATTAATAGTAATGGTATTTTTAAATTATTTTTAGTATAATATTTTTATATCATATTTAAATTTTTTTGAGTATCAAATATCAAAAGTATCATATTTAAATTCAAGGTATTGTATTTATATCATATTTAAATTTTTTTAGACAATTTATATCAAAAGTATCATATTTAAATTCAAAGTACATATTGCATTTATATCATATTTAAATTTTTTCCAAATATCAAATATCAAAAGTGTTTTATTTAAATTATTTGGTATGATATTTTTATATTATATTTAAATTTTTTGCGGATCAAAACAACAGTAGTGGTAAAACGTGCTTGTAGCTTATAAAGCCGCCTCGGTTTGAGTTGATTTCGTCGTTTGCTTCGTAAAATTAAAATACGATACTAAAATGATGAAACAACTAGATGAAACCAATGATTACCATTGTTGCATAAACGAATAGTTTTTTCGACTGTATTGTTTCGTCTTTTAACGTAGGATATAGTTCTTTTTTGGCAGTTGTAATTGTAGTTCGAGCAGAAAGTATGACTGCTGCCGTGGTAGTTCTCATAGCTTCTGACTTTATTTCTGCTGTTCTTGGCTTTATAGACCAACATTTGTGGTTAAGGTTAGTTTGGTGTTAAACAGCTTGGTGAAAGAACGAGTCCAGTTTGTACCAATAGTTGGTTGGTTGATAATGAAATCAACTCGACAAGTAAGGTTACCAGAATTTTGATTCACCAACACTTCAACTCTTTAAGCATTGATCTGGCAGTATTCTAGTGGCATTTCGGCCGTTGATAAGCCACTGATATCCAACTTGGTACCGCCACAAAATGTGGGTCAGAAAACCCATCGTCTTTGGAAAGCAGCAAATTTTTTCGTACTTTACGCTACTGTCACAAAAATCTAGGTTGATTTTTTGATTTTTTCCCAAACTTTTGGCACGATCCGTTAGCATATATATTGTCATAAAAAGGAAGAATAATGAAAGGAAAAGTGTATATTATGGTAGACTCTGCAGTTTCTTGCTTTGTTTGGCACTGAACACC
>JASANF010001802.1:0-36138 GCA_030248245.1 Trissonchulus sp. WLG1_4 | reverse complement strand
TCAGTCTTGCTAAAACACAGTCTAAGGGCAACATGCTAACCTATGTAATACGTGTGTCGTGTGCAATTTTTCGCTAATGATGGTCTAATTATCAGAAATAGAACGTCTTAGACTGGTTTCAGCGTTAGACTGGCGTTATGCGTTCCACCCAACTGAGATTCACTCACTAACAATTATTGCACTATTGTTCTCAGCATGCTTTACACTATATCCTTTTCAGTTATAAGTAGCCACTCATTTTCCTTACAACGGGCCAGAGCGCATCATATCCAAAACATCAACACCGCTCTCCCCCTTCTACCAGACACCATTCACGCCCCATTGCGATCATTGTTGTAATGTTAGATTGTGAATCTCAGCCTGTGTAGTAGGACTGTTGATGCAATTTATTGTTCGAAACATACTTTTCCAAATATTGGTGGTCGTGACGTTGTTGCTGTTTTCACATTTAAGACACTATACAGAGACCCATCGGCAAAGAACTGCAAGTGACCACAATTTTTTGAAATTAGTCAAAAAGTACCCAAAACAGTAAATTTTTGGAAAATTCAACTACAGTTCAGTTAGCCAATAATGCAGTTAGCGTCAACTTCAGATTTTGTATCATAAAACATATTATCGTTACTTACAATTTCCAGGCTGTGTGAAAACTGCATCAAAAAGACCATTGTGACGACTGAATTATATATACATATGTTACCTTGAATGACACGCACGATAGATTGTGGCCTATGTTATTGACTCAACGGGGAATATTATTATTTTTTGTTACTCAATATTATTTTTTGCTTTGCTTTCGTATCCGGCTCATTGCTGATTGTGCTCAAGTTTGTGTGTGAAAAATCGCTATGATTTGGCTCCTGTTAGAGAAATAAGAAATAAGGATTTAACCAATCAAAATGCCGAGTTGATGTGAAAATCAGAGTATCTAAAATCGTTACATAACATTTTAGTGTGGGAGCCAGGCGAAATAGTGAAACATTTCAATTTGGGACTATACATATGTGTTGGCTTTCCATGCTTATATATACGTGTGTGCTTGTTTGTGTGCGCAAATTCGCGGGTTATGTATGCATATAGTGTGAAAATTGAAATTGAATAACTGTTTATGCTGCAGAATTTTATACATATGATACGCGTAAGACAGTTAATAGTTTTGTGATGAGCATTGCCGGAAAGAGCAACGCAAGTTCGAAAACGTCAGTTTGACTTTTGTGTGGACAGTGGACTACAGTACTCAGCACCTTACCGCTTTGTAGCAAGTTTCAACTATTTACGTGTGGGTTTTTCTGGTGCAGTGGTTATAAACCAAAGATATTTCAAACTTAATCCCTTTAATCTGTTGATAGTTCAGACTGCTTTCAGTTTAGTAGCCACCTTTTGTGAATGCAAGCCATGTGTGCCTGGTTCTAGCTGATATATCCTGTGGGCCTACTGCCATTCACCCCACTATCATGCTTTCATTCAGTTTCACATTCAGTTTGTTATTGTCCCAATGCGCAAGCTCTGGAAGGTAATGCCACGGTTTTGGGGTCGTTTGGTTGACATAGAGTTAGTGTAGTCGCCTATATATTGGATGATTTGTGACTTCAAGCTACAGAGGTAGCTAATCTATCACGTAATAAGGAAACCAGTAGTAACAAGTATAAGTGGATTTCATAATTTGTCACCTTATTGCACATTTTGTAAGGAAAAGCCACTATGACCAATTTATGTAACCGCTCTTTTTGTTCCAAATCCTTGGCCTACAAACCAGTGCTACACCCCTGTCTCACAAACTAAAGTTTGACCAAAAATTGCTGAAACCCTGAATCTGAAACCAAACTGGTGGCGTGGTTTTTGTGAGTATATACTCGCTGTAGTCTTGATGCTTGCAATTCGTTCTTTTCGTAATGAAATCGCGTGTTTCTTTTTGTGTCAGGGTCCAGCATGTTTTGGTTGGACTTTAGATCAACTGGAACTGCATTAACTAAAGTCATATTGCTGTGGTTGGAAATTTAATTAATTTTCATTAATTTATATGCTAATTATATTTTCAATGCAAAATTTAATACAGATGCGGATGCCATAAGTATAATTTAATCCAACACACATACATATTTGATTGATTAGAGTTGATCTAGTGTTTGTAAACCTGTTGATATTGTTATGCTTATGTGCCGACGTCAGACTGTTGTCAGTGGCTAACCTCTGGGGTCACTGGAGCTGCACACGGTTACAAAATCACTGCGTGTACGCTTTTTGTATCAGCCTTACTTCCTTACCGGATTTAAGGGACTAAACTCAGTTTCATGCTAGGGTGAGGAATGACATCAGACTAAACGGACTAAACTAGTTAAAGTTGTGCCGCGTTAAAGTAAGTCAGCTGCTTAACCGTCAGCAGTTTTAGTCCGAACCCAGTGGTAAACTAACACCAGACAATAAGGATTTAACATGCACGCTCAGCATTAAGTTAAGTCCCTTTAGTCTGGTTTAAAAGCAGCGTGTTAACCGTCAGTGCGTTTAATCCGAGGTTTAGAATCGACATTAACTAACCAATTCTTAACCTGTTAAGTCCGATTAAAACTAATTAAACTAGTTAGTTAAACGATTATAACTAACTAAACTAAACTAAGCCCTTTAATCCGGTAAGGGATTTGGCTCTTTGTTTTATTCATCATGCTACGCCACCCTATTCATTGGCCTTTGCTCATTCATTTATATTCTTTATTAAAATCTATTCACATGCCCTGGTCTTAGTCATTAATTTTTTCACATTAATTTGAGCCTTAGCAGGCCGCGTTAGTGTTCCATTAGAAAGGTCGGTACCATAAAAGACTGATGCGGAAGGTAGGTGTTTTATGATGGCCAGTGTACAGTGTGAGGAAGAGTAAATTGTAAGATGAAATGGTGGGGTGTCGTGTCCGTACGGGTGTCTACAGCTTTCAAGTAGGTTATATAGCACGATGTAGCATGCACTCAGAATTTATACGCACTGGTAACGTGAAGCGCCAAGTACATAAACCAGACATTAACGTGCCAAACTTGAGTAGGATGTAGCTGACGAGATGCTGCGAAGTGGATGTAGTGGGTTACGTACGGACGATCTCATCCGAACCCCACTGTAGACATCAGGACTTGACAGTCTCCCTGTCTGTTTATACCTATTGGGTAGTGGTTACTGTACTGGTTAACAGTAGCAGTGCAGACTGCATTGTAGTTCGTAAGATGTATGTAGGATGTAGGTATGAAACTTGCAGCGGTTTGCAGGAAGCATTCCCCAGACCCCAACCATGACTCGATCTAGGTTTGAAGTGTGTCTCGGTCAAGAAAATACGTCCTCGGGAGCAAGGCCATAGCACTAGCAGCATCCGATCTGTTGAGAGCCACCGGTCAAGAGTAGCTATGCTTGCTGCTCAGTGTTGGTGTGGTGAGCACTGAGCAGTAGTCACAAAGTGTGGCATCTCCTCGTAGTCGCCAAAGGGTCTATTCTGTTTATTCCCCCACCATTCGGAATTTGGAATTTACTGAGCCGATTTGAATAATTGTTGCACCAATTGACTCTTCTTGACCTCAGAACTTCAAAAAAATTATGACAAATTTTTAAATTTTTGAAAATTTTTTAAATTTTAGCGATTTAAAACCAAAAATTCGTGTCTAGAACACATTCCGCATTTCAGAAAATGAAAAAGTCCGCATTTTGTATAAAATTTTAGAATTTTAAATTTTTTGAAAAAATTTAAAATATTTTAAAACTTGTGTTTTTGAAGTCCTGAGATCAAGAGGAGTCCATTGGTGCAAAAATAATTCAAATCGGCTCAGTAACTTTCAAATTCCAGACAGGTGGGAGAATAACAGAAAAGACCCGTCGCCAAGTACCCGGTTTCATCTGTGGGACAGGATACTAGGTATTAGGACAACCTGCAGCTAGAGATGCTGACTGCACAATTTCACATATCAGATCAGGTGATCTCTGACCGGTCACCGATCAGTGTGATGACCCAGGCAGCTGAGCTGAGTTTTTTTACTCAATTCCTGGACTTTAAAGAGCAACTTTTCACAAATGCCAAAAAACTAAGGTGGCAAATGCGAAAAACAACGCGGCAAACTGTTGCTCCCCCTTCATAACTGTCATTAGTTGAGTTAGTAAGTCACTTTTTTGTGAGTTTTAGCCAATGAGAGCTACAAAAGGAATCTTAACCTAATACATTTTGTGGTACATACCTAACTATAAGGTATAGGTAGATGAAGACACATTATATAAAGACAATCGTTGACACTGTGTGTCAAGACACAGAAGGGTGGAATGCAGAACGGCAGTTTGACGTTAAAACCAGTCTAAGGCGTGCTATTTCAGTAACTTAGAACATCGTAACGAAAATTCTACACGTATTACGTAGGCTAAGAACGTTGCCCTTGGATTGCGTTTAGCAAGACTGAGCTAAGACTGCCGTTATGCATTCCACCGGACGGGTTTAATCAATGGGATCGGAATACTTATACGTAATGAATTGTGGTGGGTAGCCAGAAGCCGGGAAGGGAATATATGTAACCCCTCGGCTTGCCATTTTGCTGATAAGTGATGTTTTTGGCTGCCTGTTTTCCAGGATTCCCACGGGCTTAGTAGTCTTGCTTGTTGGCTTAACCTTTCCTTCCTTCAACCGCTACACCATTATATTCTATACTCCTTTGATTTCTTCTACTTACGTAATATCTGTCATTTGTTGCCGAATGTACGGACGCTCTATTTCTTGTCCACTCCACTTACAGAGGACACATGCTAGCAAGAGTAGACACAGAATGGGCACGACGCGCATCTGCAAGTAGCGCTGTAAAACCGGTTAATAGCTAACTGGTAAATTTTTATATAAAGTTATCACTATCAGTTAAAGTTAAATAACAATACAAAATATATACAAATAAATTAACTCATAGGCTACATAACTAATTAGCTGTTATAAAATCCTACCTCTACGTTCTAACCATTTGAGCTTACTTGACCAATGCTGAGCTGTAGTTAATTCCTGTGTACCTAAATATCTACCTAACGGAACGGGTTTATCTTACTTTACAACCCTCTGCTTCCTGTAGACTTCTGTCTGCAGTTTTCTGTTCTGTGCAAATGGGATCTTGGGTTGAGAAGCGCCCAGAGCCGTCCCTGTAATGTACCAAAGACCTTAAAAAATTGCATTTACAAAGTTTGTAACGAATTTTTTAGTGTACATTAAAAAAACAAAACTTTCCAAAAAATTTAAACGGAAGACTCAAAAACGGAGAATATTTTTCGCATTTCTAAAAAACTGGGCCCAGGTGTTTAGTTTAGGTATATATGTTGGCTCGTCTATCTCTCTCGCTGCCTACGCTTTTTTCATTCCAACTATTTGGCCCAAACTTTTTGGGACTGAGGGCAATTTGTCAAGCAAGTCTTAGACTTAATTTCTCCTTGGCTATTAACGGAGGATGAAATATTTGTATAAATTGGGGTGCTCGTTGGTTGGCAGGCCTGATTTGAAACTCTGGAGGCCAGCATCTCTCAGCTGGCAGTCATATTAATTATTCAGTCAGTTCTGTCTGTGCTGTCTCTTTGGCTAGTTAATATCACATTTTTCCTGAATCCTGGACATATAGTTACAACAGTTTATGAATTAGCTTCCGGGCTCGTGAATATTTGTAGCCGCACTTTGGTTGTGGACTATCGTTTACCTCTACATACCAAACGTTCCTAAGGTAGTGTTGTGGAAGAGTATTATCCCAATCGAGCGTATTTTTAACGAGACTATGTTCCGGCATAATATCCGTTTAACGTCACTTGAGGGATGTCCTCCCCAGTCCCCCTAAGCTTACCAGACGTTCATGAAAATGTTGTAGCCTAGGTACATATCAATAAGTGCCAGATTTGTCTTTAAGATTTGTAGGTACAAGTCAGCGACAAGCAGCAGTTAGCAGCAAACAAAATCACGTTTCAAGTGGAAAATCGACAGTACAAAAGATCATTCATGAAAATAGGCATGTAGTTCAGGGTGCATTATCTGACTGATAACTGCATACTTAATCGATGCATACTTTGGTTAAGGGCTTGAATAAACGATCGCTTAATTGGCAAGCAGATCATACCCGATCTAATTTTTGTGAGACACATATGTACAGTCGTTTTCAGATGAAAATGGATTTGCCCGACGCCATTTCATCATCCGACGCGTCGGGTTTCATCACCAAGGCCGCCGGATGACATCATCCGACGGGCCTGGCTGGGCGTCGGATTGCATCATAGAGTTAGAAATTGGAGAGATTGCAGGAAAAATTTATGAGGGTGACTCCTCAACGGAGTTATGCAAAAAAATTTTATAGTTTATTTTCATATGTTGATTAACAGATGTTTACTTGAAATATAAGGTAATTTTACCTACTGAATTCTGATTTTTATTAGTTGCAGAAGCTAAACAATAAAATAAGGTAGTATTCATATTTTGCACTGAAGCAGCCACCCCTATTCAAAACATTAGGCCTGAACTTTGACAGCTAATTAATTACTGGCTGGCAAAACTCTAGGCGTCGAATTGCATAACCGAGGGCGTCGGATGACATCACCCGACGCGTCCGATTTCATCACTAATCCCGACGCCTACAATCCATTTTCATTTGAAACCGACTGTATTTAGTGGATGCTATGCAGTTATTTTCAGTTTCAATATTGTTACTCTGTAACTATTTAGGTATTGATGACATGCTGTTTCATTATTTTCCTGTTAATGATATGATGTTTTATTTTTGTCAAAAATGTCATTTAAATGTCTTATAAGTTAATTTGGTGCAGGATATGAAATTTTCTAATTTACGGATAATTCAGCGTATTCAAGATACTGTAAGTTTTTTTATTTAAAAGCATGTCAACGGCCGTTGAAATTGTTTGAATTTTATAAATACTGAAATGATGTCATAATAGCAAAAAAAGTGTGTGAATTTCAATTTTTATTTTACAAAGAGAACTCCCTTGAGATAAACAGCCTTGTAAATGAACGGACGTTAAAATCTTTATACATACAATCGGGCCGTGTTTTACCTAGTAGTTGCTATGCGGTAAAGCGGTGTCCTTCCATGTTAGCGGTATGCAGCTGACGTGTACATGAGAATACAATAGCAGTGGTCGTTACCAGGGGCGGTTCCAGGATTTTGAAAAGGGGGGGTGCAGCTTTGAAATTTTTTAGTTCTTTCTATGGTTTCGCATTGTTACGAGACCAGTTTGAGTACGTCGTGGCGATAGCGACATCAAAACTACAGTTCAGCACTAAGCAATTGGTTGGCAGGGGTCTGGGGCGGCAGCCCCCAGAGGCTGAGAAATTTTTAGATTTTCAAAAAATTTAGTTTACGTTACGGACCTAAATGTGACGTGATATTGATATAAATCTGAGCGTCACGTCGCGAGCGACTACACCAGTGGCGTATCCAGTTCGCATTACAAACGCAAGATCACTGCGCCACAAAGTTGCAGGGGTCTGGGAGCGACAACCCCCAAAAACAATTGGAGGTTTTTTCAATTAATAGGCCAAATTTGGGCAACTGGAGACGTTATCTCAAATATTTTTCGGATGGCAGTAAAAACCAAAGGCTGGACCATTGTGTAAAAATTCACTAGGAATAGATTCGGCGGGGGAAAGGGGGAAATTCGTGGGTACGCGCTTTGACTACGCCATGGAGAAGAGACCAGACCTCAGGCAAATGCCCTTCACAAACTTCAGGTGTCTTCCCACGATATACTTGTGCTATCCATTTACCGACGCCGTTAGATAAAGTGCTTAAGTGCTGGATAGTGGATAGTACAGGAAACACCACTAGCGGTCCCAAACTTCTATTTCGGGGGGTGGGGGGGGGGCGGAGGTCTGACGAAATTTTTTCACTTTTTATAATAGCGTTTTTCAGCTTAACGCTATTTTGTTATAGCCGCAGCCATATCAAGATCAATGAATTGACTCTGTTTGTATTAAAATCCTGCGGTGTACCCAGGAAAAAATGGAGAATTTTTCAATTTTTAGGCCGAATTTGGTCAAATGCAGACGTATCAGAAATTTTTTAGGCCGCATTTTCACAAACGCAACATACTACACCTTGAAGTTGCAGGGATCTGGGGGCGGCAGCCACCAGAAAAAGAATTTTCCAATTTTTAGACCGAATTTGGTCAACTGGAGACGTATCAGAAATTTTTTCCGACAGAAAAATTAAAACAAAAGATGGTACCAATTACCATCACATCAGACAATGTGTTGCACAGGTAAATGTAGCATAATGTACTCGTGTATGCATGCTTAGGTTTGATAAAAGATAATAACAAGAAATAGTGAACCACAAAGTTGCAGGGGTCTGGGGGCGGCAGCCCCCACGAAAAAATTGGGGGAAATTTTTGCTTTTTAAGCCAATTTTGGTCAATTGGATACACTTCAGAAATTTTTTCCGGCCGGACCATAAAAACCAAAGGGGGACCCTTGTGTAAAATTTCAGTCGGGGAAAATTTCGGCGGGGCGGGGGGGGGGGGCCCGCCCCCCCCGCCCCCTGGGACCGCCCCTAGTAAACACGTCACTTTAGTCTCTTCTTGCTCAAAGAGATACTGTGAAACCTAGTCGGTGGGATTTGACTACAAACCTTCGGATTAGTCTGCAAGACCTAGAGGTAAAACACATTTGAAGTCTTCAGAGTTGACGCTTGAAGCAGCAAACTCCATGAACACTGCTAATCCTCAATGAGAAAGTCAGTGCAAAACTTATAAAGCAGGGGCCAGGGGACGGCAGCCCCCAGAAGCTAGCGAATTTTTGGTTTTTGCAAAAAATTAGTTGCATGGCGGCAGGCACTTTTCAACATATACATAGCTGCTGCACCCCCCCTTCCGACCAAAAGGGGGGGTGCACACCCCTGCACCCCCGCCTGGAACCGCCCCTGGTCGTTACTCGTTAGCTATATAACGTCTACCTACCTACACAGAATTAAATATGTATTTCATAAATAACGATTTGCACAGATAGTGATCTAGTAAATGCGCCCGTCCTAGTAGAAAAACCGACTACTGCAAAAGGGCAATTACCGTATTTCCTCGAATAAAGCCCCGGGGGCTTTATTGTTTCGTGATGGTCCAAACGGGGACTTTATTCAAGGCGGGGGCTTTATTCAAGCCTGTTGGGCCACAGCCCAACAGGTCTTTTATTTATTTTGATTTTGGAATCTTAACACACTGCTAGCGTTAAAGTGCTTGTGTGTGGGGTGTGTTTTACACATCTTCTACCGTAGATTTGCATCTGTCACTACCAAATGCCTTGTATTTTCACTTGTCTTCTTACAGCAGATGTTCAGCGGCAGGCGAAAATTCAAAAGTCCAAAAAAAAATAATGATGCACTAGGAATCGAAGAAGTGACCTAATGGTTACAAACCTAACACGCTAGCCCTTCAACCGCTGAGATTCCTGCAATTTTAAGCTTTTACAGTACCAATCAAAAATAGAGTCTGATGCTCGTACGAGCACGAGCACTTAGTGACGTCATGCTCGCAGAATTGGGGTGCGCGCGAGCACTGCTCGAAAGCAGTCCAATTTCACTGACATTAACTTGGCAGCCAACAGCCAACAGCTGACTTGCATTCGTGTCACTTCGTGATAAAGGGGGCCTCACAAACGAGCTCAATTTGTGAATAAAGTGATTAATTATTTGTATCGTACGGATACGTTAGAGAATGAAGATTAAGTGAACAATATAACTTAACATTTAAAAAGTACTTAAATTTCAAGTATGTTTTGTATATATATTAATTTTTAATTATTAACCCCTTTTCACCCTCAGCGTAACTAGAACCTTTTTCGCCCAACGCTGACCTTAATTTATAGCAAAAGTTAGCCACGCTTCTGTTTCAACTCAGTATACACCTGAAATTTTCCAGCAAAAACTGATGGAGTAATCACTGGTCCTGATTACTCAGTTTGTAGTGCCCCTGTGTATATATTAATCATAATCAATCAGTTATAGCTATACGTAAAATTGCGTTAAAACTATTCTAGTATTTCTGACTTTTGCAATTAGGCACAGAATTAATGAATGAATTTGAGAGAACAATGTGTAGTTACTAGAATTTCCGGTGCTTGTACATCGCAAAAATACGTTCATGAAGGCTAATTTGGGACATGTTAATTCACATTCACGTTAAGCCACGTTCTTTTGTAACATTTTCTTTCTTGAGACTTTACTGAGAGGAGGAAGAAAAGTTTTCATCAAGAAACGCAAATTTTGGTTTTCTCATGATTTCTAGAGAGTTATATTTCCCCTTAGAAATAATTCGCTGCAACGGGGGCATTCAGCGTATCATCCTGATAAAAATTGATTTTTTGCCCACAAGTATTTTTCATCAAATTGAAATCATAGATTATACTCAAAGACAAAGGTATTATGTTAGGCTTGTAATAGGTGTTATGCACCGTATAATCAAAAATATTAATTTAACTCAAATCTAGTTGCCCCCTTGAACAAAGTTGGTGTGTCATATTGAAAGCTGAGGTCAAAACCTGACCTTTGCGATAAATTGGAGCTGAGGTTGACCACAAAATGCTTTGGCTACTAAGTTTAAAGTACAAAGGGAAAGCGGCAATAGCAATTATTAACAGCTACTTTTGTCAACTTTGCAATAAACGAAACAGCGAATATTACAAAACGGCCAAAAATTCTATTAATTTACTTGTTAAAAGTATCTCTGTGATATCAGTGTTTTTTACATTTCAAGCTTATTTTAATTGAGGCCCCCTTTATCACGAAGTGACACGAATGCAAGTCAGCTGTTGGCTGTTGGCTGTTGTCAGTGAAATTGGACTGCTTTCGAGCAGTGCTCGCACGCACCTCAATTCTGCGAGCATGACGTCACCAAGTGCTCGTGCTCGTACGAGCATCAGACTCTATTTTTGATTGGTACTGTACATCCAGTAAAACTTATTTCTCAATTCCAGTGTTGGAATTTGACACTTGACAGCGTTGCCTGCTTGAAAAGTGATGCAAATACAGACCAAGTTGCAATTAAAAGTTTTAGAGTAAAAATGGCTGCAGAGTACATTATGTGCAGTGATTAAACTTCAATATTTAAAACCTTTTGACTGAGATTTTGCAGTTTTGGTGGCTGCAAAATTATCCGTTTTTTTACAAAAACTAAATCAATTAACTGACCCAACAGGTTTACGATGGCATCTGGCCAATGTACTTGAAAGTGTATGCTTTATACTCACTGAAGATTTTGCCGCAGATTCGGCTTGTTTCCTGAAGGTCCTAACGGGGGTTTTATTCAAGGCGGGGGCTTTATTTCGTAATGAAGTTTTGCTGACCAGATGGGCATAGTTGTTCAAACCATTTATAACAACTGCAGCTCTTCAGCAGTAAAATCTTACAATTGTATATAAGAAATGTAACGTTTGTAAAATTTTCAGTTGTTACTGTTGTACAGTTGTAAGTCTTGTACTTGAGCAACAGGGCACAGGTAAGTCAAAATAATTACCTACAATCACAGATGTACATGGCAGGGTCTGTGGGGGCAAGTCCCCTCCAGATTTGAGATTACGGGACAAGCCCCCCTCCTTGATGCTGAAAAAAGGGTGCCCGAAAAATCAAAAATCGCCCCTTATCGATGTAAAATGCTTCAACAATTAACAAAAAGCGAAAAAAATCGCTATAAATATTTTTTGCAATTTTGCAAAAAATTTACAATTTTTAGGCGAAAATGGGAAATTTTTGCGTTTTTGTCAATTCCAGCCCCCGGAACGTCGGGACAAGCCCCCCCCTAAAATTAAGAAAAATCCAGGACAAGCCCCCCAGACTAAGACTATGTATGCCTACGCTGCACTAATGCAATATTTTACATACTATGAATTAGGGCAAAAAAGTCAACCCATTTTCATTTAATTTAAAGTTAAAGTTAAAGTAAAGGCCATTGCTTCAATTTAAGTTAAAGTTACAGTTAAAGTAAGGCTCAGGCATCAATTTAAATTAAAGTTAAAGTAAGCCGAAAATCAATGACTTTTATATAACTTTTTTAAAATAACTTTAATTTAAAGTGAAAGTAAGGTTGTTTCAATTCAAGTTAAAGTTACAGTTAAAGTAAGACCTCTAACTTTTTTTGGAGTTAGAGTTAAAGTTAAAGTAAGACCCCTAACTTTTTTAATTTCAATTAAAGTTTAACTTTTTTGCCCTACTATGAATGAACAAGCATGTTTTGCGAGTAGAGTTAAATTAATTTTGGATAGAGTTTCTTGCGACATGCTTACAGTGCTGAGGATATTCTTCGAATATAAAACGCGGCACCAAAATATTTAAATGATAACATTTTTAACTAAACCTGACAACTCTTAGCTGCTGGCCACCAATGTAAGCGCTAATGGTTGAAAATGTTGCCATATCAGAATATCTCATATAGGATAATTTTACCTTACGCAGCTAGAGTCAAATAATGAGTCTAAATGTGCCTCTGCGCCTGCAGACACCGCAATAGCTATTTTTTTGTGTCAATCTTGGTTCCAAAATCACGTTCATATTATTAAGGGACCATTAACGATGTATGTACAATACGCACGCAAGTAATCGCGTGCCAACTTCAGCTGTAGTATCGGCAGCCGTAGTCGCAGCCGCATCTGATGTCATGAAGCTCAGTGACAGCTG
The DNA here is from genome assembly GCA_030248245.1 of Trissonchulus sp. WLG1_4. Classification (NCBI taxonomy): domain Eukaryota; kingdom Metazoa; phylum Nematoda; class Enoplea; order Enoplida; family Ironidae; genus Trissonchulus; species Trissonchulus sp. WLG1_4. The sequence goes on along the minus strand of JASANF010001802.1, from coordinate 23,493 downwards.
AAGCCGTAGCACGCATGGTTGGCAATAGAGATGTGGATCGGATTGGATCGGTCTGCAACTTTGATTCCGATCCGATCCGGATGCTTGCTTGATTCGGTTAATTTGATTCGATTCAAAATTGCATACGGTTAATGAAAGCTACAAATGTACTTTTTTACAAAAATGTCAAGTATAACTTATTAAAATAAGTATATTGTTAGGAACAGATTTACTGAGCAGTTATGCAAAGAGAACTACAGGTAGTTCTGTAGTTCAAAACACCCATGACCAAAACTTTTGATATGGAAAATAGAATGTCTTTAAAATTTTGGGTCACTACTGCTACTGCTGTTTCAGGTGCTGAAAGAGGGTTAAGGTTGATAGTAAAGGCATAAAATTTGGAGTAAATGAGGTGCCTGTTGGGTCGAAAAAAACCCTAATTGCGGGTTAACTTATGCATAACTGACTGCGACTGTACCAACAGGAAATGTTACTAATTTGCAAAACGCCAAATAGAGCATTAGCCTTTTGGGTCAGCCTATAGAATGTCTTTGGTCATCAGACATGCGGATTACGTGCGGTGGCTGGTTTGCCTTAAGGTGTAAGCCAGGGGCGTGCATTTCACTGGTAGCTCGAAACGATTCTGAAAGTAGGTATGCTAAATTTTGTGAAATTACGAAAATTTTCGGTCGAGACCGAAGGAAAGATTGTACAGATCCGAATGGCCGAAACCGAATTTTGAAGTCGGTACGATCCGTCGATCTGATCCGGCAAACTCAGCGATCTGATCCGCCGATCCGATCCACATTACTTGGGGACGGCAATGTTAAGTCTGAAATGTTATTGCTTCTGCACGCTGATAAATAATCTACGAAACATTTTTCCAACAGGTTTCGTCGCAACACTATTCAATAATATTACTTTCCGGTGGACGTACATGTCATGTATGATCTGACACACGCTCGCACAAACGCTCTTGCAAATCAACAGTCTTATATAGCTAAGTACGTAATGCATATAGCTACGTGCACAGGATGATACACACGCCCACACAATCAGTGCATTTTCAAGACCTGCCTCCACTTTAACAGTGGAACTACATGCAATCATAGAAGACGATTGCAATATAGTATATACGCGGCGGCTGAGGCCGCCGCGTAAAAACAGGCGTAAGCTACATAGTTATGGGTCTTAAAGAATTAAAATTTTGATTTGTTAAGGTGGTACTTACGTTTTCGCAGCTTTTTTTATTGTTATATTTTGAAGCAATTACTAAATCAATTCACAAGCGGTCTTTTGCAATTATTAATTAACTTAATTCCTACAAATTGCAATTTTTTAAGTGTCAATACGACTCATAATGTATCCACAACAACTACATTTGGTGAAGATCGTCAGCTCAATTTTAGGCATTTTCCATGTATTTCGTTGCTTTTTCGCTGTGGTAAAAAACGTCATTAAACAGTCATGTATTTAAACAGTCAAATTTATTTGGCTACTGTCAAATTTGCTTTCTTTGCATTGTGAACATATATATTTGTTACTTCAAATAAAATCACTTATTGTGCTCAGAAATGACGGATTTTCTTCAAAATTTTATACTTAATTAAACAGAGCCTCATTGGGTAATCTAGAAACACACTAACCACAGTTTGCTTTTAACCGCTGATAAAATGGCGGACAAAAGTGTAAAAAATTGCGTTTTCAAGAGACTAAAGAAAATTTGCCGTTTTTGAAGGGGTTTATTAAAACTGCCTTGGCTTTTGGTTGCTATAACATATACTAACCAAATTTTTTAGATAGCATACATAGAAGAAGAAGAAGAAGAAGAATTTGTTTAATGCTCAGAAAAATCATCGGTTTAACAATAAAAGCTAGCATTACACAAATGATCCTTACAATAACCGATGATGTCTAAGGTTAGTAAACAAAATATATTGCCGTGGGCAGAAAACGACCCCAGAGGGGCCGGAGACCGCTCGGTGAGGCTTTTATTAAGGGTTAGTACAAAATCAAACGATAACGAAAGCAAAATAAGCATAACAGCGACTGCGAACAACACAAAAAGAGGGAACCAAGCGGACAAGCATAAGCTAGCAATTTAATCAGTATTTTAATTTTAATTTTATTATTTAATATTTTTAATTTTTAATATTTTTAATTTAATATTTAATTTTAATTTAATATTTTAATTTAATCAGTAAAGGACAGGGTAAGACCATTCCCTGGTCATCTGAGACCCCGCCCCACCAAAAAGTTAGACAAATCTATGGATTCAAGCCGTAGTTTGAACTGTGTTTCGTTTCGTGCAGTAACTATATGTTCAGGTAGGCTGTTCCAAATCGGTGGAATTTTGCAAGTAAAGAAGTGCTTTCTAAAATTTCTCTTAAATCTAGGAATTTTTAGTTTCATACAGTGACCCCGAAGATATTCCAAAGTTGACGATGGTACAACAAACTGTGAGCAGTCTATATCAATCAAATGTTTTGTCAATTTATACATTAACACCAGTTCTGACTCCAAGCGACGGTACTCTAAAGATTTCATTTTCAATTCAGTTAATCTAGCTGGATATGTATAATTTCGCAGACCTGGGAAACGTTTAGTAAACTTACGTTGAACATTTTCGATCATATCTATATCTTTGAGTAAATATGGTGACCATATCGGGGAGCAATATTCCAAAATCGGTCTAACATACGTATTAAACATCTTAATTAAAAAACTGGGATCCCGGAACTTGAATGATCGAAAAATATTCGCAGAAATTATGTTTGCTTTTTTGGCTATCTCTTTACAATGATCAGAAAATTTGCATGTTCTAAATACGGTAACACCCAGGTCTTTAATTTTCTGTACAAATGGGAGCTCAGTGTCACCTAATTTATACTTAAGATTCACTCCACTTGGACCAAAACCAATTACCTGACACTTATGGCTGGCAAGCTGAAGTTGCCAAATATTGGCCCAGTGGAAAATTCGTTGAATATCCGCTGCTAATAGAGGAGATAAACTATCAGACTGAGCAGTTATAAACAATTTAACATCATCAGCAAATAATTGGCTATGGCTATTAATTACTACATCAGGTAAATCATTTATGAAAATCAGAAAAAGGAGAGGACCCAGAACAGTACCCTGAGGTACTCCACTAGTGACCGGGAGACTTTTTGAAAGCGATGCACTAACTTTCACAACTTGAGGTCGGTTTTGCAAAAAAGATGCTATCCAAGACGCTATATTTCCAGTTATACCATAATTTTCCATTTTGAAAATCAGTTTTCGATGAGACACTGTATCAAAAGCTTTGGCAAAGTCAAGGTATACACTGTGAATTATATAGCCTTGGTCACACTTACGAGTCAACTCCTCAAAACTGCACAACAAATTAGAAAAAGTAGACTTGTTTTTTAGAAAGCCATGCTGATTTGGATTAATTAAGTTTTTCGCCTGTAGAAATTTTAAAACGTGGTCACGTAATATACTTTCAAAGACTTTGCCTACTGCAGAGGTAAGACTAATGGGTCAATAATTTGCTGGATCAGAGCTAAGACCCTTACCCTTATAAACTGGAACCACATGAGCAATTTTCCATATTTCTGGTAGTTGTGCGGTAGAAAGGAATTTTTTAAAAATATACAACAGGGGTATGGATAAAGAATGAGCTAATTTATTTAAAATATACGGAGGGATCTTATCCGGGCCAGCAGAAGTTTTCAAGGGACATTTTTTCAGATGCTTGAGAACTAGGTCTTCAGTCAAGTCGAGGTTAGGTATATTATCATAAGTTCTTACTACAAACGGAGGTGATAAGTTATCGTCGATAGTATATACTGAAGAAAACTGCTTACCAAAAAGTTCAGCTTTTTTAACGTTTGTATCAGCTTCACCCCATTTATCGGATTTAAGGGACGGTATGGCTGCTTTTGAGGTCAATTTGGAATTGACATAGTTATAGAAACATTTTATATTTTTGGAATTTAGTACAGAAAGTTCACGATCTTTTATGTCTGATCGGATAATACGCCTAGCAGCAGAAGCAGCTTTTTTAAATTTATCTAGATCCGAGTCATTTCTAGACTTCTTTGCTTTGTTCCAGCAAATTTTTTTCTTGGAGAGAGCCTTCCTTACCTGAGGAGATAATAGTTTCTTGCTACTGCCACTTTTTTTGTGTGGGACAAATAAAAATATTGAGTAATCAAGAATATGGGAGAATACTAACCAAAGGTCGTCCATTGATGTACAGTCAGTGAAGAGAGTGAGCCAATCTATAGAATCTAAAAATAAATTCCACGCATTAAAATCTGCATTTCTAAAATCATGACGCGACTCAGTAATTTTATGCTTTTCTTTATTGATATTAGAAAAAGTAAAAATGACCTTATTATGATCGCTAGTACTAAATGGCTCAGCAACCGTCACATGGCCCAGAAATGGGTCAGAGCATAAAATAAGATCTAGAAGGTTAGCTCCTCTAGTAGGTTCATTGACTAAATTAGTTAAACCTAGACTATTCACAGTTTGCACAAATACTTCAGCAGTAGTGTCATTACAAGCACAAAAATTTACCCACGAAATATTAGGAAAGTTGAAATCTCCAACTAGAATAGTGTCAAAATTTCCAATGGCGTAATCACCCAAAACATCAAAAAAGGTTCTGTTCATTTCAGCCTCAGCTCTACTTGAACGATAAACATTGCCAACCCCGATTTTTTGTTTATCAATAGTGATATCTATGAAAAGTACCTCAATTGAACCACCGATAGATATAGATTTAACTAAACGTGCACACAACTCAGCCCGGCAAGTGTTAAAATTCCACCATGAAGACCTTGCTGTCTATCACATCGAAAGACCGTGTAACCATATGGTATCTGCAAAAAGGCATCATTATGATCAGAGCTCAGCCAAGTTTCTTGAATGCAAACTATATCAGCTTTAGCTATATCAGTACCAAGAAAAAGATCATCAATTTTGTTTGTCAAGCATTGGCTATTTACAGAAACCAAAGAAAATTTTTTAGATGAAGACACATGTCTGGTTACACGCTCGATAGGCGAGGCAGACCTAGGGAGGTCAGTGTCCTATAAGCTTACGATACGATTATTTTGAATCTTCCCTCTTTCCCCGGCTTCTCGTTGCAGTTTCACCTGGGCTCTCAAGGCGCGATCGGCTTCACGTTGGGTGTAGGTTAGGTCAGGGCGCACCCACGCCCGCGAAAAACCCCCGGGTTGTTGCATAAGATTGTAGAACCCGCGCAGAAATTGGGCCCGGGTGCCAGGATTACCGAAGCAGACCTTCAGAATACGGGGCCTGTTGTTTTGCTTCGGTGGGCCGTCACGGAAGCAGCATTTGATGTCAGAAGGCTCAAGTCCCATTTGCAGCGCACAGTTTCGCACAAATTCCAAATCGAGTCCGCTAGGGGGGGGTTCCGTTTTGGCTGCAACAATAGCGGCCATTTGTTGCTCTAGGACAGCAACGCGAGACTTGAGCCCTTTACAGTCATCGCACACCATGGCCAAAAAGGGGTGACTCCAGTTTTTTGAGCAGCCTCGAACGATTTATTATTAATACTCACGCATCGTGCGTGAAATTTTATTTCACACAGCGGGCACGGGATGGTGTAGTCTCCAGAACCAATAACAGTATCACATTTAGGGCAATTCGGTGGTAATAGCGCGTCCATGGAGCTCGTAGAACTCGACCGCAGAGTGCGATTCATCACAGAAAATAAAATAATAGGCAGTTGCTTGCTAGTCGATGAATCAGCTTGTCTGAAACAAGTACACCACCTGATCCAGGTGGCAGTTGGGGCTTTTCCAAAATATAATAGGAATACGCATTAAATAGCGTCGCATAAATCCAAATGGGGACTGCCACCTGAATCAAATGGGTTAAAACCAAATGGGTTAAATCATACATAGATACACAAGGAATTATTTCCGTGTAAAATATGGTGTCAAGTGGTTATTTGTTATTGTGCTTTAGGCATGAGAAGTCAGAATTGAGGTAAAAAAACTTCAAAGCTACCGATCGCCCAGCAAACGTCTAATGGAAATGTCATAGTTAGCTGAATATATTTTTAAAATAAAACGGGTTAGACCTTTTTTGAATGGGCTTTCTAAGTAGTGTAAGAGTCACAAAAATTTACGTACAATTTTCCAAGATCTCAAAAAATACACAAAAATTCCAGTTTTGATCTAAAAATTAGCCGTAAAAGTTTGAATCAATTATAAAATTAGCTCAAAGATTGCCGTTTACATTTCAATGTCTGTGCCAAATTTCGAACTTTACAAAACTTTGAAAAAGTAACTACCACCTCAAGTGGCTACAACGGGCTCCGACCTTGGCATAAAACCCTCTATTCTATACAGAGGTGCCTCTATTTTAGACAAGGACCCTGTACTTTAGGTAGAGACCGTCTATTTTAAACACAAGACCCTCTATACTCGTTTAGCATCACCAAAATTTGCGGCCGCCATTTTGAAAGAAATTTTGAAAACTGAACTTTGAAATGTTTATGACATGTGACATGTAATATTAGATGTCAGAGTTCAAACTTATGCCACTTTGTTTCAAACTCGTAATTTCTATTGTCTTCACTTTCGTCGTTTCAAAACCTTAGTTTAATACAGCTGAACGTATTTGCTGCCTTAACGCTACAAATGTGGCCTTAACGAAACACCCAAAACTGTGTGGACCTAATGGGACGATTTAATCTTGACTTAATTTAGTGTGGCCTTAACGGGACACAGCCCTCTATACAAGGCAATTGACCCTCTATTATAGAAAGAAAACCCCGTGGAAGCAGGAAACCCAGTTTTTGCAAACTCTGAGTGGTGACTCGCAAACTCCAATTTAGTTTAATCTAACAGGCAGCCGAAGATACAAACACACGCACAGAAAACATCATCGAATATTGACAGAGATCAAGACAAAGAGTTACGTATAATTATCAAAACATAATTAGACTCTCAAGTTTAATAGGAGGCACTCTTGGCGTTTCATCTTTTGCTAAAGATCATTTTTTTTGGGTCACGTGAACCGGGTCCCATGGGGTGAGTAGGTCACCAAGCTGGACTTGCAAGTACAGTACCACAAGGGGGAACAATGACCACACACTAAAACTATATCCATTATCCAACCAAGAGTACATAATAGGAAGAGTATGACACTTCCTATTATGCCTACGGCGTGCGTCCAATGCGCAGTGCGAAATAGCCCGTTTATGTACGGTTTTGAGGGGGGTCAGGGGTACCCCCCCTCAACTGAAGACCCCGTACTCAACTGAGGGGGGAAGGTACCCCCTACTCAGTTCGATACCCAGTGCTCAACTGAGGGGGGGGTACCCGTCCCCCTCAACTCAGTACCCCGTCTTCCTATTAGAGTGTCATATTCTTCCTATTATGTACTCTTGATCCAACTAACCTTATAACGACGTCTGTAACACCCTTGAAAATCGTCCCCCTTTTCGTGCTAACAAGAAATTAAGAAACAGGAAAAATGAATACAATGGGTTGACGGCTGACGCCCATACTTTGTGGTGATTGACAACCCATCAGTGTCATAACGTTGTATCGTCAGTTAAAACAGTAATAACGGTCGTCGACCAGTAATAACAAATAACTAACCACGAGCCAACGTGGCAACATGCAACGGCATATGCAAATGCGCGCGCGTACGTATTACAGCCTGTGTTACGGGGGCTTTATTCGAGGACGTTTTGATTAAAACCCCCGGGGGCTTTAATCAAGGACGTTTTGAATAAAGCCCCCGGGGGTTTTATTCAAGGCGGGGGCTTTATAATTTCGTGAGGAGCTTGACGGGGGCTTTATTCGAGACAGGGGCTTTATTCAAGACAGGGGCTTTATTCGAGGTAATACGGTAAATGGCTACAGAGTACGGTTACATCATCCGTTTAGAGTAGCCAGTTACACTTCATCCTGTAAAAATAAAAAACGTGTAAACATGTACACGCTGTCGCCGTCAAGTAAGCACTGCCACAATGCACAGATTAGATAGTAACCAGGTTACATTACAAGCCAACCTTATCGTGTACCTACACGGTTACACGGTCCGCTCCGTTTTAACCAAGCTCAGTACGAGTCATGCTAATATCTTATTTCACCTTTAAGCTAGATATTACCATTACGTACTTTTATTAATAAAAATGTAGATGGATATCAATTGGATGGATATAAGCACAGAGTAATTTGTATACATAGGTACGACTGCCAACTACGCTTAAAACAGAGGTTGTGCCTTAATGGAACGTTTTTCTGTTTTTATGTCGGAAAAACAAATCAAATGCCTCGCTTTTCAAAATTTCTGGCTCTGATGGCCTTAATTTCAATCAGCTTTTAGCAGTTCAAGTTCGGGTTACATATTTACTTTTCGCCCGGCCAAATTGTTGTCACAAGTGCTAGTGGCAAAACTGGTGGTGCCAAATGAATTTGGTGAACAATTTTCGACGAAAATCGTCGCTAAGGCCACCTCGCATTCTCTATTCGACAAAATGCTGTGTAAGTGAGGTGTCGTCAAAATCAGATCCTATTGGTTACAAATACAATACAATTACAATAAAACAGCACATATAATACTGTGGGTTATTTTGCAATCGGCCAAGTCTCACTACATTAGGTTTGTCTTATGCATGTATGGTGTTGTGCCAGATAACTATAAATCTAACATAGTTTGGAAATTGTCTTTTATGGTCTTTTTTCAAGTTTGGATGTGACGCTGGACATAAATAAGTAAATAATTACGCAATTAATTGTTTTTGTCAGGTAAAGCTCCCTGTCCTGTATGCCTAAGTCGACCGAGAGGTTTCGAGTATATGTTAGTACATATGTTACATAATACAGGTGTGTATCTAGGTAACTAGCCAGTCTCCTTTGGAAAGAGTAAGGCTCGATTCATACTTACAGCCGTGTGTCCGTTTCCGTTCTGCCGACAAAATGACGAAATAATGACGTCACAGCGTTGGCTGATCCACTGCACTAAGCTGCTAGTGACATCATTCTGCAGGCTGAACGGACATACGGCTGTAGGTATGAATCGAGCCTAAACCTAACGTCTGACAATAAAACCTGAGCCACTTATATTTTAGTGCCATGACTTCTGCGACTACTTACTGTACTCTTGGTAGTCAAAATATATTCTTTTCGTGACGAAACCACACATTTAGTGTACTCAAGTTTTGCAACTATTTTTTGTCAGACTTTAGGTAATGAAGTTACCAGCAATCTATGTAGGTATGTATCAATTTCAGGTTCCAAAATCAGTGCTGCGATGGGTGACCCACGCTGCCCTGCTGTTGCTACTGCTGCTTTACGTTTTGGCGGGGGCGGCCACGTTTCTCTGGCTGGAGGGGTCGCCGGATCAGCACAACAGACAGCTCAAACTGCCAGTCATCAATGCTGCTTCTGTCTCTTACCTCGTGGAAAAAGAGGTAAGTCTGTTACTTAGTACCTGTATATTGTTTGCGACTTTGCAGCCTCGGTTCAAACTTTATAGCCATATCGGTTCAGCGGGAAAAACGAATAGATGGCGACACGAACTTATCGCAGATCTCACATTGCTAGTGGCATGGTTATTTAGTAATTTAGCTGGCTGAACGGACTAATATACTGTAAGTAGATATGAACTGAGCCTAGACCTAGGGCTGTAGTATGAGTCGACGCTAAGCCAAAGCAATGTGCTGTTTCAGGTGCTGCCGCTGACCCGAGTGAAGCATCACCAAACCGTGGCCCCGCTGGTCCGGCAGCTGATCTATGACCTTGCTCGCGGCTCAAAGAACGCAACCTACCTCCTCCCCCAAACCGAATGGACCTTTCCCTCCGCAATACTCTTCACTTTCAGTCTCCTGACCACCATTGGTAATAACTTAACCAAGCCAGTACAAATTCCAAAAATATTTTTGCTGTGAAGCTAAACCAGGACTGAGCGTTTGAACTTAGGGTTACACGTAGGTTTCTATTGTATCTGTACTCTTGGTTTGGCTTATCTTAAAACTTGTAATTTGATTAGTTTAACAATAGTAGACCATAGACGAGTATATACATATATGTAGCTTAGTGCCCATTGCTTTACCGGATTAAAGGGTTGATTTCAATCAGACTAAACGGTTTAAAAATTAAGCTTAAAAATGCCATTCCAAAACCTCCGGATTAAACGGACTTAACTTTTAGCGCGCTGCTTTTTAATTAAACGGACTTAAACTATGTACGCTAATGTTAAGCGTGCATGTTAAATCCGTTTAGTCCGGTGGTAGTTTTGGAATGGGGTCAGACTAAGTATAGTTAAGCCGCTGACTTACTTTAACCCGTTTAGTCCGATTTGTCGTTCCTAAACCAGGGACTAAAATAAATCCAGTCCGTTCAATCCGGTAAAGGAATAGGCCCTTAGTTGTGAAGGTAATCGACTTAATGCCGTTTCTGTGCCATTGGTTTCAGGCTACGGCAACGTGGTGCCCTTCACTCCGGGCGGTCGATTTTTCTGCATCTGCTACTCCCTGATAGGCATTCCATTCATGCTCTTGTGCATTGCCAATCTCAGTAAATTCTTCACCGAACTGTTGCTTAAACTCAGACAAATTTACATTCGATGGCGATGGAAGATGAAAAACAAGTAGGTTACCTCCACGACGCTTTAATAGATAGAAGGCTATGTAGCAGAGAGAAGTGGCTATAGAACGAGTTGTGTCAACACACCAATGAAGATTAGCGGAGTCGACAGTCGACACCTAGAAATTAAAACTCTGATCAGGAAAAGCTGGGCTGGACTTAGAGACAATATATACGAAAGACACGATCTCATTACAAATAGAACGAATTGCAAGGATCAAGAGTACAGCACAAAAGTTAGTTAGTTAGTCACAAAAATCACGCCGTCAGCAATTTTTGGTCAGATTATAGTTTGAACAAAAATTACCGGACCCTGAGATAAAACGAAACACGCGATTTCATTACGAAAAGAACGAATTGCAAGCATCAAGAGTACAGCGTGTAGTCACATGAATTACGCCACCTGTTGTGTTTTATGGTTCAGCAATTTCTGCTCAGACTTCTAAGTAAAGTTCAACTGCCACGAGCCTGAGCTCAATCAAGCAAGACTTATGTTACACTGTTGAGTGGACAAGGAGTAGGGCGACGTCTGTTATGTTTTAGAAGACGTGGTCGTAGCGGTTGCCTGGCGTCGGCGCCGGACGAGTACGTGGAGCAAGTGCCCCCTCTGCTGCTGCTGCTGGTGTTCGTGGTGTGGGTGAGCGGGGGCAGCCTGCTGTACCACCTCTACGAGCACGTCTCCCTGCTGGACGCCTTCTACTTCTCCATCGTCAGCCTGACGACCATCGGCCTGGGCGACCTGGTGCCCTCCCGCGAGCCCTTCCTCCCGCTCACGCTGCTCTACCTCACGCTCGGCCTCATGATCACCACCATGACCGTCGAGATCCTGGCCGAGTACCTGCGTCGGCTGCACTATCTGGGTGGCAAGACGGTCAAGCGGCTCAAGGAGCAGATCATCTGGTTCGGCGGCAAGAAGATCACGGTGCAGTCTCTGCTGGTGAACGTGCTCAGCTCGCTGGACGTGGAGCAGGAGGTGATCGACCAGGCCGTGCTCAACATGGACTCGCTGCTGGAGCAGGCTGTGGACCACTCGCTGCCCCTGAGGCCGGGCCAGGTGCTGGTCAGCAGTCTGCTCCCGGTGCCCTGCGAGTGCGGGGGAGTGGTCACGCCGCAGTCCTTCCAGCAGCTGCACGACGCCCTCAAACAGCACACCGTCCGCTTCATCGACGAGGAGACCGTCTCCCACTCCACCACGCTCACGCAGCACGACGGATCGCTCAGCATGCCTATCGTGGTCACCAAGTTGTAGGGGGGAGCATGCAGTTACATAAGGTGGCACGGTTCCTTAACCTTTCATGACTGACACTGTACACTCTAATGGAGGCAATCTGGGGGCGAATGGGCACGGAGGGCTAGAAAACTTTAGCCTTCCAAGTTGTAGATGGAACAGTCTACAAACTCATACTAATGAATGACAACTACATTCTTAAGCAATACCTAAACAGCACGATCAATATGTCCGTGGTCCAAAGAATCAGAACTACAACAGTGCGTCCAGACACACGAATGAATTAGCAACTCTTCTGCCGTGTAACAACTTGCACAAAAGTGGACGGATCAAAGCGTTGTACTCCAAAGTCCAAACTGTATCTAAACTAAACTAAACTAAACTATTGTTCTTCTAACACAACACTATTCATATCTTGAGTTTATTGAAACGAAGACATCAGTTTTTACGCTTATTTGAACACAATTTTCAAATATTTCAGTATTACAGACAGTATTACATAACAACAACAAAGAACGACACAATGCACACTACAACAAACAAACAATTTACATCACCAAATTAGCCCTTACACAATATATACTCATACGCAGGTATAGACGAGAGGTGTTCAAATAAAACCACACAGCTCTCCATTTTAATGGAGACAGTTTTTGTCAAGAGCTAAAGTCCTAGCTTATTAACGTGCTGTGACGTAAAGCAAAAACAGTCTGAGATGTTTTTTAATCACCAGCTACGGATTTAACCAATGAGCATACAGGGCTGGATAAGACAAACTAAGCAAAATAGCATGATATTCTTTTTTACTATACTTGTTTTTAGGTCAATTCACACTTGCAGCTGTTATGTCCGTACATCGAACAAAATGACGAAAAAAATCGCAACACCAAATATCGCGTAAGCTGGTTGTAATTTAAACAACAGCCCACACACTCACGCCAAGGTGAATGGAACTCAAATGAAAGTGATAACCAGCCCTAACGTGTTAGCAATATTTTAATTCACAAACAGAGCAGACATTCAAAATGTTTCAAAACCATTACAAATAGTTGAGGGATTTACTTGACAGAATGACAGTGCCATAATTAAGTAAAAAATAAAAACAAACAGTATTAAAACACAAACATTTAACAGACAGCAATATAGCATGTGGACATCCCACATGACACGACCTTTGACCCTAGTCAACCACTGGACAAATTCATCGAACTTGAAAGTCTCCTTGAATGTAAACACTAACTTGGCGCTGTAGGAAATTGATGTTAAATTTTGGAAGTAAGTTCAGCTCCACGTACAAAGCATTTTTTGGAAGCATCGTCACGATAAAATGCGTTTGGTTTCACATAAAACTCAACCATACATGTAACGGGGTCAAAATTTTGGGGGGCTCTCCGGCCAAATTTTGGGGAACCTCCCCCCATGATCGAATAAAAATACGCCAAATTTTGCAAAATTTGACAAAAATTTCGCAAAATGGGCCATTTTTCTATATTTTACCAAAATTTTTGGGACCCTCCTTCCGACTCCTCGATTTTTTTTTTGGGGGGGGGTCTCCCCACACCCCCCTCATACATCTATGAACTCAACCTATATAACCTCATCCTTACTGTTTAATGTATATTTAAATTGAACGGAGAACTTTTTAGAGAGAGGCTCAGAACACAATATAACAGTACATCAAACAAGACTGCATTGGGGATGAGAAAGGTGCAAATATATACCTGTCAAAATTTTGAGTCTCAACTCTCCACAATTAAACACTGTTCTACCTTCTAATGTCGTTAAATTTCCCACAAGTTTTATGGCCACAAATTCAGAGACGTCCCTTATGGGATTTTATGCTTTGGTTTTCATTGCAATAAACAACAACAACAACACAGCATATATTTACTGACCCTAGCATGACACCCCCTGTGCAGTGTTGAGTCTAGGTAAACTGTCTAAATGACCCGCTGAGACTGAGAATACGGCCAGACCAGGCTAGTTGGGAAATGGCTGTCCTGAAAAAAACAAAACAGTCAATACATTTTGCACTGCTGTAGAGGGTTTTAGCAAGAGTACATAATAGGAAGAGTATGACATTAGAGTCAGTACGACACAGTAATTACGCAACAATAATAAATTGCATCTCTTCTTTTACTCCAAGAAAAATCTTTCACAAAACGTTACCACAAGGAACTATACCATCTTACGCTATTAAATACACCGTTTGCTACACTACAGTTTTATGAATGTTGTTTGGTTATAATGAGACTAGAGTAATGCAACTTGATTGGCTGGCTGACCGGTGACACTCATGTACATGGCCTGCAGTTGTTTCATCATGTCCTGCACATTCTGAGAGGTCGCAGCACCGCCGGAGTTGCCTGAAACACAGCACACGCACACACAATCAGCACCAGACTCAATGGACTAGGATTTATAAATTTGATTGTTAATGTCTAAAGACTGACCAGAAATGGCAGAACCCTGAGATGAAATTGGTATCTCGTAAAGAAGTCGCGTGTTTCTTTTCGTCTCAAGGTCCAGCATATTTTTCTGACTTTAGCTACTCGTTGTCACCGTAAACTTAGAGCAGCCGGTTCATAATTGTGACGATAATAAAATGTCTATGACTGTCATTGCGCAATCTTATATTTGGATAGTTGCATCAACTACATAGAAAATAACTAATACAGTATTGATAATATAGATGATCTTTTGGATGTATAGATACGAAAAAAATCCCCGTTAGTCGCCTTTCAGATAATTACACAACTACTGCCATTAGTGTGTGTGTGAGTGAGTGTGTGTGTGTGTGTGTGTGTGTGTGTGTGTGTGCGTCTATGTGCGCAGTGAAATACATACCATTGGGCTGTTCTTGTTTGATATTGGGCTGTGTGGGGGCGGCGACGGGGGCGGGGGCTGGGGCAGGACTGATGACAGAGACGGGGGGCGGGGGGGCCTGCTGGGCCATGGGGGGGTTGGCGGGCGGTCCCTGTGCCTGTCCCTGGCCCTGCCCCCCGCCCATCATGGACAGCATGATCTGCATCATGTTCTGCATCATGTTGATCAGCATCATGTTCTGCATGTTGTTGGCTGCCACCCCCGACGACGAGTGCTGCTGGATCATCCCCTGCATCTGGTCTACAACACATATTATTATCAACTAAAGTCTGACAAGTGACAAACAATAGTTGCACCACTTACTTATTTTAGTGGCATCGATTCTGCGACTACTTGCTGTATACTCTTGATAGTCAAACTCTATTCTTTTTGTAACTAAATCCCGCTGTTTCGTTTTCTCAAGTGGTGCAACTTATTTTTTGCCAGACAGTATGGATGGACACACAAATTGTGCTACAAGCAGGGTTTTTTTTGTGTAAAATAGGGTGTATTTACACATCGGCCGCCTAATTTACACAACAAAAAATAAAAATACACACTGATTTACACAACCCTATTTTCGCCCAAAAGTTGATAAAACCGCCTATTTTGGTCGTTAAAATTACGAAAAATCGCGAAGTGGCGACTGCGGCCTGTGGCCGCTTTGCGCTAACGAAAATAGGTCTTATTTTGACCAAACATTACAAAATCTACAGTATGCGGGCTTCTGCCCTGAAAAGGATTCTTTTTTATTTTCTTTGTTTCATAAGCATTTGAAAATGAAAAATAAGCCATGCTGAGCTTGTCTGTATGATATCTTATATTGCCATACAGTTGGTGGAGGGGAGAGGCTGGATGGGTTAGACCCTTCCGACAAACAATTCGATCCCAGGGGAGGGAGGGTGGTCGCGCCAAGGGTGACAGAAAGGGAGAGGATCCTTGGGCAAGCAAAAATGTTCTGCCAAAATATCTTTATATGTGAGCGTTGTTTAGCATTTAAACAAGATTTTTCCTCTTGGCACTTGAAAATTTTCAATTTTGACGAAATTTAAGCAATATTTACCTAAATTTCGTCTAAAAAATGTAAAAATTGCGTCAGTCTTATGGTCCAAAAATACTTGTTTCAGGGGAAAGTTAGTCCCCAACCAGGGAGGAGGGTACCCAAAATCTTGGTGCTGTTACGTGTATATATGTATTACTTCAAAGAACTTTGAATGCTGTAGGGCAAGTTTCAAACCTAGAATTAAAAGGTATGTAGGATTTGGGTAACAAAACAGAACCTGCGTATTCATATTCTAAGTCGTTTTTCGGGTGCAGTCGGCACTAGGGTGCACAGGTACCCTCTAATCTCATTCCTCATAATTTTTACTTTCGCAGTTCCAGACGCAAAGTGAAAATATGGCATTTTTAAGTGCGAAACAATAATTTTTTACCTAAAAAATGCCAAAAAACGGACTTTCAAAAATTTACACAACATACCCTTAATTTACACAGCAAATTCTTAATTTACACAACATTTACACAGTGCCGATTTTGAAAAAAAACCCTGGCTACAAGGCAAAGTTAAGTGTACATAATACGAGCATTTCTATCGTGTTTATGCAATTTTTACCAAAATTTTGGCCAAATCGCTAGAGATCGACTATTTTTCCCTTGAACTTTGACAAGGAGTAGTCAAAAAATTACACATTAAATGGTACAAACTACAAGGGCAGTGATAATATCTATTCATTCGGCATCCCCCCCCAAAATGTTAAACCATCCAAGAGACTGACTCATCATGCTGTTCAGATCGAACCCCCCGCCGCCCTGTTGTGGATTCATCATTTGGCCAGGCGGGCCGCACATGGCCATGGGGTTGGGTCCAGGGGGGGCGCCCTGCATGTCGTAGCCGTAACCCCCGTAGCCGGCCATGTTGGGCCCAGGGGGGGCCATGATGTGGTGTGGTCTGGGCACGGGCTGGGGCGCCATGGGACCGTGGCCGGGGGGCACTGCCGACTGCATCATTCCGCCACCGGACATCATCGACTGCTGGCCTGGATTCCCTCCACCCCCGCCCTGAAACACGTATATAGCCCTGATAGCTAGCAGCCTGGGGGTAGAAGTGACAGCCTAACGCGTCAGGCAATCTCGAGTCTGCCCCATAATCTGATCATACATGTAAGGGGGCAAAATTTTGAGGGGCTCTCCGGCCAAAATTTTGAGGGCCCTCTCCCCCTGATCGACCAAAAATAACCTAAATCTTGTAAAATGTCCCAAAAAGGTGTTATTTTTACTAAATTTTGTCCATGACTTCGGGACCCTCCTCCCCGGCACCTCGATTTGAAAGTGGGTGTTCGTTCACCCCATACATGTATTGGACGATCCACCGTCTACACATAATCCCTTTACGGAATGATGTCTCCCAACGAATGGTTATCTAGGGGGGGCTGACCATGTTGTAGTGCTGTGGATGTGGCGGCATGTGAGCCAGCGGCTGTCCCCCCTTGGCCTTTTTGTAGGGGGCGTTGTTGGGGCTGGGCATGACGTCCGGCTGGTAGTCCATGCCCCCCTCGCCCGGCTTCCGCTTGGCCCCCGGCGGCACGTAGGTCCCGTTGTGCACCACCGTCTGCTCGTTGTTCAAACTGCACGCCGGGTTCTCACGGGGACGGGCCAGTTTCACTTCAACCTACAAACACACACACACTCAACTAAAGTCTGACAGAAAAAAGCTGCGCCACTTACTTATTTTGGTGACATGACTCCAGCGACTAGTTGCTGTACTCTTGATAGTCAAAATCTATTCTTTTCGTAACGAAATAACATGTTTCTTGTTCTCAAGTGGTGCAACTATTTTTTGGCAGACTTTAGCACTGTCGAGCCCTCAGATAGGTGGCGTGATTCTTTATTATGGCTATTTTCAGAATACACTGAGCAAAAAGAGTTTTTTTTGCAACGAAAAGGCGTCGTTTATTTCATGTCAGGTATATACGACGTTCTGAATTTTGCGATCAGACTCAAGTCTGTGTGAAGTGCTAAAACCAAGATCTTTCGATCAATTAAGTATCAAGTAAGTTATGATAAGTTAAATCTTGCTGCAATGTGAGTTATGTGGGCGCAAAATTCACACAAAAACAGTTAAAAACGCAGTAGTTTAGCAATTTTCTACTAACTCGAAACCAAGTCCTTGCCGGTTGCCGCACTAAGCATCAATTAATATTTTATTGGAAATTCTAGTTATAGATTCTACGAGCAATATGAATGCATTACCAGTTTACGACGTTACATTTTACGTACTTGGTACACAGGTACATAGGTATACACATACACTTCAACATACAATGCTGAGTGCTACAAGGACTTGGATTTGGAATAAGTAGAAAAATCAGAGAAAGGGATAGAAAATAACTTATGTATTTCGGCCAGTGCAGAAACTTAGAAAATGCAAACGAACACGGGTCTTGGCAGCAAAAAGTTAACACCTTGCCAACATGGCCAAGCATATTATACAAGCCAATAAGTCTGTAAGTATATTAATTCCTGTATATAAGTATATATAACTAATTATGTACTAAATACAATACATTCGTGACTGTAAGTGTCTAGGTATAAAATATGTATTGGTACTTGGTAGGTATTGTAGGTAGCAGACCTTTGTAGCTAACCAACCTTTGATCCCCGGATATCGATATACTTTTGGTCGACCAGATCCTCCGTGATTTTCTCATCCTCAAAGGCCACAAAGCCGAAGCCTGGAGTCACACCACAGAGCACAGTAACATACAGTACACACTACAGATAGTATACCTGCTAATACCTAATACTATAATAGTGCTACTATATACGCACACGACCTTTTCATAAATTATGCGCTTCATTACTATAAGAATATGCGGTCAACGGCAAGGGTTCACATATTCAAGGGCGGACGGTGGGGGGGGGGGGGGGATACAGGGGATATATATCCCCCCTTTGCTTGGAGCAAAGAAAAATTTTTTGCAGCCGCTCACCAAAAATAGCCGTAAATTGACTAAATTTGGCCTAAAAATTGAAAAATTTTCGGGCTCAGTTAATTTCGCTTCGCTGTTTCATATCGCTACTGTTGTTACATGTTCAACATTGCGTGAAGTACCCATGAAAGGTTATTATGAAATAAAACATTTGTGCATTGGTTAACGGGGGTCTTGTACCGTCAATTTGACTAGCCCAGCCTTGTACATACCAAGTCATTTAAAAAATGACGTCGTGTTTGTTTTATGTCCCGTCCCTAGAAACTGAGTTTTTTAAGGCCAATGGCCTAAATTGTTTCGGATTCGCCTAAATTTTTTCAGCGATTGAGGTCAGCTGGCCTAAACTTTTTCAGCTGCGGCTGCAGAAAAAATTTCCCATACGTCTCCAATTGACCAAATTTGGCCTAAAAATCAAAAATTTCCCCAAATGTTTTCTTGGGGGCTGCCGCCCCCAGACCCCCGCAACTCTGTGGTTTAGTACTCTGTGTTATCATCTTTCATGTTTCAATTTTCTTGTCGGAAAAACTTCTGATACGTCTCCAGGTGAGCAAACTCGGTCTAAAAATTGAAAAAATCTCCCATTTTTTCTGGGGGCTGCCGCACCCAGACCCCCGCTACTTTGTGACTTAATTATCTTGAGTTTGTTAACGCGAATTTAAGTATATATTAAAATTGCTAAAAATGCACTTTAACTCAATACAAAAAACAATTTTTTAAGTGGCAGACGGTCGACCACAACTCGTAGCGCAGTTTGTGAATATAGCAAAAAAAGTCAAATAAAGAATAAGTTTATGTCGTATCCCCCCCTTTTTGGAGGTCACGATCCGCCCCTGCACATATTATATTAAAACTAGTTGCGCACAAGAAGCGTGGCTAAGGGTATTCGACAACAGCGCCTACCGAAGCAAACCCCCCCCCCTTTCGTTCGGAAAGGTATTTAAAAAAAGTCAGGGTTCCCACCAAAGCGTTCAAGTATGCAAATGAGGCTACGAGAACACGCGCCCCATCAGTCTGACCCCTGACCAACAATCGCCCTCCCATACCCAGCTGATTTTTTACACCAAATGCCAATGGCAGCCAGAATTACTGAATAGCAAAATTCCACGGCAAGTTTGAAAGTAATCAAGTGTAATTTATGAAAAGCTCCTGAAGATATGATAAATATATACATACCTGCCTAATATGTCTATATATATACGTCATATCAAAAATAAACAGACGCCAGAGATTGACACGTTTAGCAGTCTAGGCAGAATAGGAAGGCCAACATTGCAAGAGAAGATGTTCTCAGCTATTCGCCACAGACACAACCCAACAGTGTCAAACTCTGGCTATAGTGTACTTTTGGTCATAATTATGCACACGTCTTGTCTTGCCGCAAATATTATATTAATTAAAATACATAAAATACAATAAAATACAAACTGCGTAAATATGTATTGTTTTGTTGAGTTGCGCTAAAAATTAAAAATGTATATTTTATACAATATTTAAATAAAGTGAAAAACTTCAGAAATGTTTTTCGTTCAGACTGACAATCTTTACCATAAGTAAATGTACTACGTATTAATTATCACTATTATATCTATTCCAAATAATTGTATTTTAGTATATATCTTTATAGAAAATTTCGGCAGTAATCATAACGCAAAAATTGACAAATTTCGTAAGTAAAAAAGTATATACCGTATTTTCGTACCGTACTGTAACTAACATAAGTAAATTATAAACAAATTAATCGAAGTCATTAGGTCAAAATCAGACTAGCAATACTATTCCAACCCTTTTGCAAAATAATGAAGAGTATCATATACTCAAAATCCGACTCACAGCCGTATGTCTGAAAAATTATGCCACCAGTTGTACAATTGGTGTCCGTGGGTATATATTGTATGTATACATGTTATAACTTAGCGCGTTTTTACAATTACCATACAACTGTAAGTATGAATATACCTTACTTTGAAAAACAAAATAGTTTTGGGTTCCTGCTAACAATTCGTAGTTTCTTGAGGTTAGCGAATGTAAAATTTTCTTTCGACATAGTATTCAAATACCTCAGCTTATTAAATTGTAAAAAAATAATTTTATTAAAAAAGTTAAATTTTCTGTACATCCCTAGACCCTCATAATATTTCTCCCCTCATACATGTATAAACGGTCGGTCACGTACTCACGTACTGTGTGAAACAGCAGAGTAAGTAAAGTGCAGTCCCCCAAAACCAACAGTAGCACAGCGACAGTGACTAGGTAGTGGTAGTGTAGCAATGTACGTAACCACATTGAATATACGTACATACCACACCACACACACTCACACACACTCGGCTCAAGTCAGGTTCACTGCCCATGTCCCCCTACTTGTGACCAACAAGACCAAAAAAAACGAAAAAATTTTTGTAGATACAAACTGTTTTACTGTATATGAGAGTAAAAACTAAATTTTATGGCCCAGCTAAGGGTTTAAATAGGTCCTCATCATTTTAGTACTTTGAAAAATTTTAATATCTATTATGTATTTACTAATATTCAATTTTGGCCCAGTCGTTTTAAGCACGCTTACTGAAAAGGTTTAGCGTGAATATTATTGATTGACATCAGCAAATATACCAGTGTAGCAGACTATTGTCAGTGCGTCAATTTTAAAACCTACGCATCACTTACAGCTGAGGCCAAACGGACACTAGTCGAGATTAGAGGCTCTTAGGGACGAAGCTAACCACAAATTAATACCCCGGCCCCCCAATGTTGTTCAGTCAAATTTCATTGCCTTAGCCTGTAGCCACAATAATAAATGCCACAATCATACCTCGAGGTGTTTTTCGCTTCTCGTCGTACATAATGTAACATTCGATAGTCTGAAAAAACAAACCAAAATACAATACTAAAATATGTAAGGTAAGGAACTCACAGATATCATTTTTTAGTTAGTATATTATACATGGTTTCGTTGAGCAAAGTTCTGGTGTTGCCGAAAGATTCACAAATCAACAAGATTGTTCAAAGGCAATCAAATCGCACTCGAATCGATTCAGAAAAAATAAGTCAATTTGACAAAATGAATAATCAAAGCAACAGAGAAGGGTCATAACTCATGTGGTGTAACTGTTTCTTTGTTTCAACTGTTCAAATTCAACAAACCAGTGTTGAAGATTTATTAACGAATTTAGTTTTCGCGTGATAATAAAACGAAACAGATGAGAATTATAGTATTTTCCTGTGAAAAAATCTTTATTCAATTTCTGTAGCTCAACAAACCTTTCCATATTTTTCAAAAAAGTCCTTCAACTCGTCTTCAGTCATCTCATAGGGGATTCCGCCCAGGAAGGCTTTCTTTGGCTGCCACAGTGCCGGCGCGCGAGGCTGAAACCCAACTCACACTGCGCCACCAAGGACCCACCCACTTTAAGATACTTATATAAATTTTCTTCATTCATTCAACTATTTGACATGCCTATTCAGTTAGCGTTTCATAATTTGTTTCGGTGAGACTACGTTTTATCGGTATATACATGCCCATCAAACCAAACGTCAACATCTAGACATGATTAAACGGCTTAATTTTAAAATATGCTGCTACCATTTCAACTATTTCCACAATAAATGGCTATATATATTATAATATTCTGGAATTATACTTCCATGACACTATCAGCAAGTATAGCTTGACAGACACACACCCGTTGCCCTCTGGGCAGACTGGGCTTAGGGTCCACGATCTTTCCGTCGATGTAGTGCGGCCCGCTGACGAGGACCCTCTGGACGCAGTGTGGGTTGGCGAAGGTGACGAAGCCGAAGCCCTTGCACTTGCCCGTCTCCTGGTTGCACATGGCCACCGAGTCCACCACCGCCCCGAACTGGTTGAAGTAGCACGCCAGCATCTCTAAAACATTATCGAGAAACAGCCGATGACACACCTTAAGCGCTTCAGTGAAGTTAAAACTATAACTAATGCATGATGAAATTTCAAATAATGCAATAGGCAAAGAGGCATGTATGTGTGTGTGTGTGTGTATATGTATATATATATATATATATGTATATATATATATATATATATATATATATATATATATATATATATATATATGAAAATATATATATTGAGTTGCCGTGTAAGCCCTATTGCTCAACCATACAAGTCCTACAATTCTAACAATATCGATATTTTACGTGCAAAATCCGGTGATTCGTCACCTACGAATTAAAGACTTGTAATGTTGAGCAACAGGTCCCAGGGGCCTGTTGCTGTTTTATATAGTGGTTTGGGAAAAAACCCTACGCGTTTTGCGGGGAAAAAGACCCTAGTGCTTCCTGGCCGAACCTTTAGACATAGGCCCTTTTTGAGTATGCAGCTGGAAAGCGCATCCCAAACTGACTTACCACACCAATTTTTGTACAGTTCTGAGGCCTGTAGCATTTTTTATGAAATATCAAAATTTCGCATGTCGAAAAATTTCAAAGTGACAAAATTTTCCAAATTTTTGACTTGTCATAATTTTTCACAAAAACACTTTCGGCGAACGCCGTTTGCATTTTTCAAGAGAGTTACCTTTCCTCTATACTTCTAAAGCTCAAAAACAGTGAAAAACGCTGTGGTTGATCTGTGACTGTTCAAAGTTTGTGCGGGAAAAAACCCCTATTGCGGGGAAAAAACCCTTATTTTGTTTGGTGACAATTTTTGGCTAAACTCACCCATTGTTGCTACAAAAGTTAATTCGTCTGGGCTAAAAACATGCGTAGACTTCATTGAAACCGTTTATTCGGCCGCCAAACGTCGTTTTTTGTTGTTTTGGCCCATACCCAG